>CAOKZL010003539.1:0-88387 GCA_948472985.1 Iguana delicatissima
TTTATATTTTTATTATATATATATATATATATATAATTTTTATTTTTGTTCTATTTATTGTTGTTGGCGTTGTTTTAGTATCAGAGAAATTATGTATGGAAACCAAGCAAAGAAGATGTATCTGATGTACCTGAAGTACGGAATGGAAATTAGAGCGCATTATAACACGTATTACATATATTATTACAAATAGAATTTTCTTGTTGTTCTATCATTATAAATATCAGCTATTATATAATATTCTAATAAAAATAATGAGGGGGGAATAAAAATAAAAAAATATGTAGTAGGCCAACAATTTGCCCTGTTCCATGACTAAAATTAGAGCTCCAAATAGTTGTCCATGAACATATACTTCCTTTGCTATAAGTCTTGATATGCCACCTGATACGTGTATATTTTCTGACCAGGTTGTGACAAATCCTCTATTTAGACTGGTCTTCTCCAACCTGGTACCCTCTAGATCAGTGGTTCTCAACCTGTGGGTCCCCAGATGTTTTTGGACTTCAGCTCCCAGAAGCCCTGAGCATTGACCACAGTGGCTGGGGCTTCTGGGAGCTGAAGTCTACAAACATCTGGGGACCCACAGGTTGAGAACCACTGCTCTAGATATTTTAGACAAGAGCTGGTAGAAGTCTTCATCACTGGCACTGTCCAGAACTTCTAGAAGGCACCAAGTTGGGAAAGGGTAGTCCAGATTCTAAGTGGAGAAGCATATAGTTCAAGATCATATGGGGCATCTGCTGCAATATGATCCATATGGTAGCCACAGTACCATTTTGTTCCAAGCATGGTTTGGTAAGCATTCTCAGGCTGCTCCATGAAACTGTAGATATTAAGATCAGGCAATGACACATTGAGCAGCTTTGAGCTTTCATAATTTGTTGGCAATGAGTGCTTGTAAGGTGATGGGGAAAAATTAATTAAGCTTGATATCTAATGGATAGACTGATAGTTATCAAATGAAAGTTTGGGAATTATCATAAAATAATATGAGAATTACTATAAAATGAGTTTGCATTTTAAGGGGTTTGGGGATCACCTGAAATCAGTAGCAACTGTGTGCTTGACTAAAGTGTTAGGATATTTTTGTTATCCATCAGCTATCTTATTTAAGAAAGGAAGAATGGTTTGGCTTGTTTCTCTGCTTATTAAATTGGAGCAACGTACAATCTTGTATTGTAATGTATTTATTTATTTGTCTGTCTGTACCTTGCTGAGACATTGCCTTTTCTGTTGAATGGTCTTATGCAGTATTGTGTGAGGGGAGACGTGACTAGCCGCATACGTGATGGAATGAGATGAACAAGAGTACATAATTGAGTGGGGGAGCTGCCTCATTGGCACTTGGTATGTGCATACACATGTACTAAGTAAACACACAACATGAGGCAACACTATACTATATAACAACCCCCAGTATAATTTTCATGTGAAACTGAATTGGTACATGTAGGCCCAAATCTACCTGTTCAATCTAACTAGAGTAGGTCTATTTAATCAATGACAACTCTTTAAATAAATTAAATACTTTGACTATCTATCTATCTATCTATCTATCTATCTATCTATCTATCTATCTATCTATCTATCTGCCTATCCATCTGCCTATCTATCTGCCTATCTATCTGCCTATCTATCTGCCTTTCTCCCACCATGAGCTGGCCGTAAGCACACGGTCTGACTAACGAGGGGGAGGAGCCAGCTGGCGGGGAGGAGCTTTATTAGGAGCTCCCAACGGCTCTCTAGCTCATTTCCCAGAGGAGTGAGCAGAGGGAGAGCTGGGTCTGTGAAGACATCCTAGACCAGGTGTGTTTACAGGCTTGAGGGGCTGTGCTTGCTTGTCTGTTTGTTTGCTTGTGTTTGTTTAGTCTCCTTGTGCTGGCCGTGTGCTCTCCCTGAGCACACAGTCTGACTAACGAGGGGAGCAGCCAGCTAGGGGGGAGGAGCTTTATTAGGAGTTCCCAACGGCCCTCTAGCTCATTTCCCAGAGGAAATGAGACCTCATCTTGAATGCTGTGTCCAGTTCTGGGCACCCCAATTCAAGAAGGACATGGTCAAGCTGGAACAAGTCCAGAGGAGGGCGACCAAAATGGTGAGGGGCCTGGAAGCCATGCCCTATGAGGATAGACTTAGAGAGCTGGGTATGTTTAGTCTGCAGAAGAGAAGGTTAAGAGGGGACATGATAGCCATGTTTATGTATTTGAACGGATGCCATGTAGAGGAAGGAGAGGGCTTGTTTTCTGCTGCTCCAGAGACCAGGACAAGGAGCAATGGATTCAAGCTGCAGGAAAGGAGATTCCACCTGAATTTCAGGAAGAACTTCCTGACGGTCAGGGCAGTGGAACATGCTGCCTCAGAGTGTAGTGAAGTCTCCTTCCTTGGAGGTTTTTAAGCAGAGGCTAGATGGCCATCTGTCGGGAGTGCTTTGAGGGTGTTCCTGCATGGCAGGGGGTTGGACTGGATGGCCCGTGTGGTCTCTTCCAACTCTACATTTCTATGATTCTATGATTCTATGAGATCCAAGGTGGCTTACAAAATGCTAGAACAAGAAAAAGCTAGAAACTTGATAATAAAAAAGTGTAAAATTATTTTAAAACATAGCTATGAAGTTAAAATATTGCATGCACACACACTAAAAGAATGACTCCCATGTCTTTTTGAATTGAAAGGTCTTGCCTGCTGGCAAAAGAGGAGGAGAGAGGGGGCCAGCCTTCCCTCCTATGGAAAATAAGTCAACATTTATGTACATTCTATTGATTCAGTGGGTCTACTCTAGTTGGAGCCGGCACTTTAGGCTAATACAACTACCTGTACTTGCCAGTGTATATGACACACCAATGTATAAGATGCACCCCATTTATACACCGGCAAATACTATTTGCTGGCATATAAGATGCACCGGCACATAGGACGCCCTCTATTTTCAAACAGTATTTTTCGGGGGAAAAAGTTCATCTTTTATGTCATCAAATATAGTAATCTCCTGCCATGGATGGAAGGCTTCCATAAGTGATATAGGTGGGGCTACAATATTCTGTTATTTTCTCCCTTTTCAAAGACTTCAAAGCACAGATGGTCATGCAAAGATGGGCAAAAGCACAACCATTCTTCATATACCATAAACAAGCTCTCCTATGCGAGAAGGTGTACGTAATACAAAGGTTGTGATCCAACAGTTTTTAAAACACATGTAGAAGAAGGCTTCCTCCCATGTATTCCATCCAGGATGAACACACAAGTAGGTGCTTTGCAAATGGTTTTTGTCCCCAGTCCAGTTTCTGCTCTGTAAAATGAACTCAGTTTTAAAGGTTGAAATCCCTTCTATCATTGGTTTGGGAGAGGGAACATGGGGTGCGCTGGATTCATTTTCCATCTGCCTCGCTTTACTTGCTAAACAGCTGATAAGTGGGATTTCAGCTTTGTAAAAAGGGGCTCCATCTGTACTCTGTGTTAGATCAGAATAAGAGCAATCAGTCACAGAGGCTTGTATTCATAGCTGTTAACAAGTAGAACACACAGAGTTAGTCAGCAATTTCAGAGGCATGGAATTTGGCAACACTAACCTGGCCAATAGTACATGAAGACTTTCCTCTTTGCTTTCACCATAGTGACCCATAATGGCTCTGATCCATTCCACCAAAGAGGTGAGAGGCTCTCTTCATTCACGCCAATATCAAAAGACATATTTGTAGCTGGATCCCACATGTAGTTTCCAGTCATCTGATGGACTTCACAGTGGCGACCTGGAATGTGAAAGATTTCCTTGATATCCTTACTTTTCAGCTATATATCATAATATCTCCTTAAACTGCTTTCAAAGCCCAGAATAAATCCTGATAGTGTCCTCATGAAAACCTTAAATAAATTAATCACTTTAGCTGTGAGAAATGATGAAACTGAAGAAATTAAGGCAAAAAATGGCACTTTGGGAGCAAAATCTACCACATACTCCTTTTTCTTCCCCAAAACTGAAAAGCCCTATCATAATCTCTCCAAACTGGATGAATGAAATAAAACTCATCACTCACTTAAGGCTGGTGGCACCACTATGCCAACTAAGAGAAGAAAATGTGGAGGTTATATTGACTTACACCAGTGATGGAGAAAGAGCAGCCTGTTGGCCAAATGCAGCCCCCAAGAGAGAAAATGTTGTGAGAGTGCATTAACTACTTGTCCACAAGAGAGCAAGGAGAAATATCACCATGTTTCTCCTTCTTGGCTGTTGGAGGCCTTTTTAAACCAGTAAGTAAACCAGAAGTTGACCTCTAGTTACTTACAGGTTTGAAAAAGGGGCTTTTGGGGTCCACAACATAGGGAGGCAAGGTAGCCAGTGTCGTACAGTGGTTTGAGTATTGGACTACAACTTTGAAGACTAAGGTTCAATTCCCTGCTCAGCCATGGAAACTCATGGGGTGACCTTTGGTGTATCACACTCTCGGCCCCAGAAAACCCCATGATAGGTTCACCTTAGGGTTGCCATAAGTTGGAAACAACTTGAAGGCACACAACAACAACAACAAAAACAACAAGAGATAGCAGTGTTCCACATGTACCCTCTAATGGAAGTATTGGGGGATTATGAGTTTTTAAATGTTTAATGTAAAAAAAATCAGAGCTAAGGAATGCAAGCATTTGCAGGCAGCTGGTGTGCCCCCCCCCCCAACTTCTGGAAGGTGTGCATCCCAGACTTGCATGAAGAACACATCACACAAAGATAAATGCAATTAGTTCTTCATTCACAGCCTGGTTTATCCTCAGCTTCACAGTTTGGTTAGGTACCATCTATAATTGTGTATCAGTTGATCTCATGTATAAGTCAAGGGCAGGTTTTGAGGCCAAAATTATGGACTTTGATATGACCCAGAGTGTCATTTCTCAGAGAGAGCAAAGTGCCAGTCCCATCTCAAAGGTCCAGTCATCCCTGACATTGCTGCTGCTATTTTCCCACCCATGAATTCAAAAAAGCATTTCGCCTCTCTACTCAGAGAAAGGGATGGTTCTTTTTGATAAGAGTTAAGGTACAGTACAGTCCCCCCTCCACATTTCTGGGTATGACCTTCGCAAATTTGATTACCATGAGGCACATGCTTGCCTTCCCTGCCCCCTCCTCCCGCATTCTCCTCCTCCCATTCCCTTGCATCCTGCACCCCAGACTTGTGAGACTTGTGTTTAAAATTGATGTAGTTTTTCCTTTTGGGTGAGCAAAGCCTCCCATCCACTGCTGGAGGTGTCTCCTCTCTGCCACGTTGCTGCACATTCTGCTGTGTAATGGCCACTGATTGGTCAAGTGCTCTCTTTGCTCCTACCCCTCTTCTCTTGGAGGAATTGCCTTTCTCAAGATAGTGACTGGACGTATCTAGAACACCAGAACTCAGCACCCTGCTTTCCTCTGTGTGAGAGGAAAGTAACAGTAAACCCTTTACCATGTCTTTTTTCTTCCCCCTCGGGAATGTCAGGGTCAGAAGCAAGGGAATGGGGGGGCTTCAGAGGAGAATGCAAGGGGAATGGGAGAGGGATCATGAGGGAGTTATTTGCATTTTTTTCTGCTTTCACAAGGGTTCTGTGTCCTGAACCCTCACAAATGTGGAGGGGCCACTGTACTTACATTGCCCCGTGGATAAGTTGACCCAGGTTTTTTGGATCAATTTTTTAATTAAAATTTCTAGACTTATATATTTTTAAACTTTATTTTTATAAGCAAAAATCCAGAAATTAATTCATAGTGCCAATTATAATATTACATAGTATTCTAAACAAAAAATATAAATAAAGCAGAAAAATATTTGAACATAATCTAAATTCGATGTATTTCCATCCTATATTCTATGTTCTGTATTTCCTCTTCTTGCTGTCCATCTTAACACCACTAATTGATTTTCTTAAGTATAAACAAAATATTATATATAATATAGTTAGATTAAATCCTTACCCATCAATGCTATTTATTCTTACACTTCCCTATTGCATAGAACCTCGACTCAGTTTGTTCTGCACTCAACACTTCTATTCCTCCTTTTTACCCTTCTCCTTCGCATGTTAACAAAACATCAGTGTAACTTGATATGTTTGAATATGGAAACCCAAGGAGCAATTATAACTACTTTAACTAAGTTTAATGGTAATTTAATCAACAATTAATTTACCCCATTTCTTTTTAAAGAATTCTGTAATTGGCAACCATTCATTTGTTATTTTATCTAATTTCCCAAGTTAAGAGACCTTTTCTTTCATCTCCATGGTTTTTATCAACCATTGCCCAACCGTAGGTATATCTTTATCCTTCCATAGCATGGCTAAAAGTAGTCTTCTCCAATATTTCCTTGTGAAAGAAGGTTCTAGCTCTTGGATTATGTTCAGTAAGAATATTTCTGGTGTGAATGGGATCTGTATTTTGAAAACCTCTGTTAGCGTTTTATGTATCTGCTCCCAATTTTTTTTTACATTTTGACAGCTCTACCACATATGGTAAAATGTTCCTATCTTCTCGTGGCATTTTCAACTTTTGTTTTGATGTGTTTTGTATATTTTATCTAATTTTACAGGCGTCATGTACCATTTATAGAACATCTTTATGCAGTTTTCTTTGAGATCTTGGGCTAAAGTAAATTTATTGGTTGTTGTCCATGATGTTTCCAAGTGGTTCACTTGTATTTCATGACCTATATTACTGGCCCATGTTATCATGGTGTCCTGGATTATCTTGTCCTCAAGATTACAATCCGAAAGAAATTTGTAGAGTTTTGAAGTGAGATGATTAGAATGGTTGAAGATGATCTTTTCTAAGCCATTAGGGGGAGACTTATGTATATATAGCATATTCCAGTGAATTGAACAGAATCGATTCCCAATCCGGCCTTTCTGCCAATGCCAAAGAGGGACTGCCCACTGTCTAATTTTTGAATGGCTACATGTGCATTCACTGTTAACTTATTCATCTTTTCTTTTTTATGGCAACATTTTAAGAGTTCAAAAACTGCTTAAGAACAGGACCTTCAGAACCCATTCCTTCCTTCCTTTCGCAGAACTCAACCCTGAACTTGAAAAAAGTAGGTGAGGTTGAAGGCTAACCCCACTGACCTACAAATGTAACATCTGTCTTCCTCCATAATCCACAGTAAAAGCATCTAATGCCAACGTTTCTCTTCCCATGCATGAACCTTTCTTAGACATTTAAGACCACAAATCACTTTACAGCTGTAGTTTTACTGTGTGACTAATGTGCCTAATACGAGTGTCATTAAGGCCTTTGCTGCGATTAAATTGTTTGTGAGATAGAGACCAAAGATCAACTGAGGATGCTCAGGATGTTATTAATTCAACCTCCCTGTACTGCAAATTCAACAACGCCCCAGGACATGAGTTTTTGATTCTAACATTACCTTCACTTTTTTTAAAAGGAGAATTATAGACTGCAGGATAAGACCTTCTCATGGAAGCTCTTAGCTCTTCACACAATATTTCTTAAGAAAGCATTGTGCTAACTGAAGTATGTTGTGAAAGAATTAACTTTTCCAAGAAGGATTCCTTGCACATATAATCATATAACAGTATTTCCTTTGTTGAAAGGTATTGTGTTTTACTTTTGGGCCATCTCACTATGAAAAACACTCATAAACTCTTTTTTAACCACACCTAAATGACAATAAAATGCAGTCGCAGCCTGAGCAATTTTGTCACCTGAGGTGGAAGAAGGGCCATTTCTAACACAGTTCTAGCCCCCTTCCTCCTACTCCATCCTCTCCCTCTCATCATTACCCCCTTGCCACTTTCCACCCACCCACCCTCTCCCACCACAGCTATAATTACCTGGCTCTCAAGGCCCCTAAACACTTGGTGTGACAAAGAGGAGAAAAATGAATGGCAGTCATTTTGTAACTGCATAGAAAGAGAAAATATGTCAGGGGTTGCAATCCTTTGTGGCTCAATGTAATGTTGTAGTCCCACATGCAGAACTACACTATGCTGCTCTGTTTACCACTCCTGGATCTACCATGGAGCTGCTGAAGCTCTTGTGCACAGCCATTTATGCCTGGAGAAAAAGTTAAGGGATCACAGAAGTGCCTGGCTATGTTCCCAGAGTCACATGTGAAGCAACTTCAACAGCCACTCAGGCCTGCCACGATCCTCCAGAGGCTGAGGTAATCATTCGCATCTGGCTATGGACAGGTTTCCATGACTCTGTCTACCTCCTGTTACCAGGCTGTACACCCCCACATTTTGATATGGTCTAATTGGCAACATATATTAATTGGCAGATGCATTGGTATAAAATATAAATTATATTTATGGCTGGCAAGGCCATGTGGAAAGGGACACTGGGTAGGAGTAGATCAGAGATGACCCCAGCATGGCCAGGTCAAAAGTTCTCTGAAATTAGCCAAGAAAACCTGACTTGATGGCCCTGAGCTAATCCTATCAATTGCCAACATCAGAAAACAATAAGGTGCCCAGGACCCGTACTGTGTGCATATCCTACTGCAGATAGCCCAGAAACACTCTCTCAACCAAGACATTGAAACCAATCAGTCCATTTAAGACCCATTGTCTCTTTGTCTTGCATCTGGAAACTTCACTGCCACAGGCTATTTTCAGGGTACAAATACCCCTGATTTCAGGACACCCAGTGCAGTCTCTCGAAGGTCTACCCATCACTCTGTCCATCTGGCTCCTGAGTGAGAACTATCCTTAGGTCCTACCTAAGTCAAAATACATTTCTGCTCTTCACTACTCTTCTGGACTGGTAATTATAAATCCCCACAAGCCCCTCAGCCTCTCTATAATTTTTCCTCCCTTTCTCTTTCAGTTAGCTCTTGTATGAATGTGTGATTGTGTGTATCTTGTGTGCATGCATGAGTGCATTCCCCCCAATAAAAACAGATTTTTAGCTTACTTTTTAATCTTTGGCTGGTTCTTTTCCTGTGTGTGCCCGTAAATGCTGGTAGGAAAGATCTTGCTAAGTTGCCTGCCTCTTGCAAGCCTCCTCTTTGAGCTAATTCATTCCCCACTTTTGCAAGGAGGTACTGGCATCACAGGGTGGCCCTTGTGGCATCTACGTTTTGGGGTAACACTCCTCTGGGCAGAGAATTGTGGGGAGGGGGGTCAACAGTTTTGTGATAGGTCCTGGTGGGGGGCTTTGGAGGGAGAAAGGGAATTCCAACCTCTGCAGCAACTACAGTTAGAAATAGGTAGGTGTAGGATAAACTTACACACGTGGAGGCCACTAACAGGATGCCAGTCAGAGTATGTTAGTATACCTTATTAAAATGAAATCTAAGATATATTGTTACCAGTGGAAAAATAAATTTTATTGCTTTGCTAGGGATGTTCATGTCCCCTGTTGCCACATAACCATCAGAGGCCTCTACTATGTCGACCCTCCATTCAAGAACATCTTAAACCACAATTTTAATGTCTCAAGAAAGGTGCAACTCTGTGACTCTCCATTAGCATATTTTCCCCTGAAAAGTGATTATTAACTTCTATGCCCAATGAAAATGCCAGTGAGCTTCAAAAGCTGGCATGATATATTTTGCATCTTTTGATTGGCCTAATAAACATATCACTGTAACATGTATTTTGGATCTTATTATATGTTGTTATTTGACCAGCACAGCTGCCCCTGGAGATAGACAGATGGACATAGATAGATAGGTAGGTAGGTAGACAGACAGACAGTTCATTGTGAAGGTGCCAATTGCTGCAGCATGGGCTTTACTGTTTACTGTGCTGTAACATTCAAGTACAAAAGGATGTTTGGGGTAGAAAACAAATGGGTGTTTTCTTACTAGTTATTGTCTATGAGTAAAAGTACAAATGCTGAGTCATTCAAAGGGCACTTGGGAACCCAGGAGATGGAGACCTCATCAGAAAACCAAGCTAAAAGTGGGATCCCCATGGAGTGAATATGACAGAGGTGACTGGTTGCTATTATGTCTTGTTGCTACAGAGTTTATAAGAGCTGGACTTCTCTTGCTGATGGCCTTAGACATTCCTTAAGTGATGCGCTTTTGGTTGAAATAAAAAATGCTTGTGCTTCTCACTCCTGGCTGACATTTCTACTAATATGGAAACTTTCAAGCTACAGTAGTACTTTAGACCTTTGAGATTCCTGTTGGCTTGAAGCTGCAGACTCAAAGGTGCTGCCCTCTGTTTACTGGAGTTTATATTGCAGTATGATCAATTATTTGCTGCCCTCTGTTGAAACAGCAAATATTGCAGTGCAACACAATTACTTCTACCCACTGCTGAAAAAGCATATACAGTGGCCCCTCCTCTTTCCAAGGGTTCAGGGTGCAGAACTCTCACAAAAGTGGGAAAAAACACAAATAACTCCCTCTGCAATCCCCCTCCTATTCCCCTCTGGAGCTCCCCCTCCTATTCCCATGCAAAACAGAAGGGAGGGGGGTTGAGGGAAACTTCATGCCAGGGCAAAATGCATAAGAATGGGAAGGGGAGCTCCAGAGGAGGAAAAGAAAGCTTGTATGAGGGTTCCCCCATGCAAAACAGAAGGGAAGGGGATGGAGGAAGCTCTGCAAAGTTCTTTGTGCTGGGGCAAAATATATAGAAATGGTAGGGGGAAAGGAAGGCTAGCATAAGACTTCCCCCACCTCCTTCTCTTCTCTTTTGCATGGGAACAGGAAGGGGGGAGCTCCAGAGGGGGAAAGGAAGGCTTGCATGAGGCTTCTCCCACTCCCTTCCCTTCCGTTTTGCCTCAGTGTGAGTTCTCCACACCAGGGCAGATTGCATGGGAATGGGAGGAGGAGAATGGAGGGGAAGGCATGCATGCATGCTCACAAAGAACCAAATTCACAAAGGTCATACCAGGGAATGTGGAGGGAGGATTGTATTACAACATTCTCTTTGTGGTTTATACAGCACACAAGAGCTAACGTTTTCAGCATCTTTGTTGGTTCTTAGGTACCAAGCAATCATACTCCTTTCTGTGTCATTACTATCCAAGTTTCTTCAACAATTAAATATTAACAGGACTATCTCTAAATAGCTTTAGGCCAGGAATGGCCCTCCAGGTCTAGTATGGTGACCAATATGATCTAGTATGATCTAGATCAAGGGAGGTAATGGTACCACTCTATTATGCTTTGGTTAGGCCTCATCTGGAATACTGTGTCCAGTTTTGGACACCTCATTTCAAGAAGGATATTGACAAGCTGGAGCGTGTCCAGAGGAAGGTGAAGGGTCTGGAGGTCATGTCCTATGAGGAGCTGCTTAGGGAGCTGGGGATGTTTAGTCTGCAGAAGAGAATGTTAAGAGGGGACATGATAGCCATGTTTGAAGGGATATCATATTGAGGAGGGAGCGGGTTTGCTTTCCGCTGTTCCAGAGACTAGGACAAGGAGCAATGGATTCAAACTGCAGGAAAAGAGATTCCACTTAAACCTCAGGAAGAACTTCCTGGCAGTCAGAGCTGTTCAGCAGCGGAATATGCTGCCTTGGAGGTGTGGTGGAGTCTCCTTCTTTGGAGGTTTTTAAGCAGAGGCTGCATGGCCATCTGTTGGGAGTGCTTTGATGTGACTTTCTGTATGGCAGGGGGTTGGACTGGATGGCCCCTATGGTCTCTTCCAATTCTGTGATTCTATGATTCTATGACTTTAAATCCCAGCCAGCACATAAAATAGTGAGAAGTGCTGACAACTGTATTTCCGCACGATGTTCACTCTGGCTTGTATAGATGTCGGGAATTTTCAAAGATTAATGGCGCTGCAAAGGGATTTTCTGATACACTCTTACATTTCATACGCCATTTCCACACTACACTCTTATAGTGCGATTATTCCACTTTCAACATCCTATGGAATCCTGGGGTTTGCAGTTTAGGGAGGGGCCAGCTGGCCCCTCCTTTACCCTCCTGTCCTTTACCCTTTACCCTCCTTTCTCCACTGCTGAGCTGATTCAGTGCACACTATTATTGCATATTCAACCCAGTTTGCAGCAACTGAAGTAAGCTGAGGACACAGGGAAAACAAGAGAGAAGGAGAGAGAACCTGGAACATTTTAAGAGCAGTTGAAAAAGTGGGACAATGGAGGATTAATTGAGACTGTCCCTGCCAAATCAGGACAATTGGAAAGTATGCCTTCCTTTTATAATAGCAAAAACACAATGGATGTACAGCCTGAGGATGTGATAGTTCAAATAAACTTCTAAAACTTTGCCAGCAAATCTGTTTGCTCTGAGAGTAATATCAGCCAGTAAGCTGTTACTGCTGTCCATTTTCATTCTGGCAGAAATGGTTTCCTTACTGGTAACATTTTTTTTGTCATGGTGGGAATCAATGAAAATCTATTCAGCGGATGAAATTAAAAATTGCATGAGCAAATTATTAAGCAGAACTTAATGTTGCAGTAAATACTGGCTATTCATAACACCTTTGTGATACTGTAACCATTGTTGTTTTAGCTCAGCATTTAAGTAGTTACATACAGAAAGCATGGTAAAGGAATAAACGTGTAATAACTGTCTAATACCGTTTGTTAGCTTTCAGAGCATTTATTATATAAGATCTCAGTTATTTGTACAACTCTATTCTTTGAACTATGGAAATACAATTAAGATATGTCTTTTTAAAAATTAAGTTGCTAAGGTAGGAAAGGTAAGATCTGAACATGTAACTTCCTGGTTTTCAGATTATTCTCGTAACCACTGTGTTTCCCTAGGTTCCTGTATACATGTGGAATCCACATGTACATTACATACCCTTCAACCATCTCAACTTGACAGGGACAGTCCCAGTAAATACTATGGCAACCGATTATTTCAGCTGCTTTTAAAATGTCTGTTTCTCTCCTCTCCTTCAACTTTCTTTGTTCTCTGCTTACTTCCACTGATGGAAACTGAGGCCATTTCCGCACGAGACTGTTATAGCGCTTTGATTCCACTTTCAACATCTTATGGAATCCTGGGGTTTGCAGTTTCGGGAGGGGCCACCTGTGCAGAAATGGCTTGAGTTAAAAGTGCGAAAGCAATTAATTCAGGAACCAGGAAAGGAAAGGTGGGGCAGAGTCTTGCCCTTCCCAGTAGTATCAGGCAAAACCAAACTGCTGCAGCCTCTCTTAGGCTCTTTCCACATGGGGGGGAAAACATGGGGTAGGATGACCTCACCCGGAGGTCGTCCACACCGTGGAGTGCGCTAGGGCAGTTAGAAATGTGGAGGTTCCACACCTCAAACCGCCCTCGCGTGGCCACAGGGGTGGCGCTGCGTGTTTCATGTGGTCTTTATGAAACACGCGCGCACTAGCCCATCGCAGCGCCCCATGTGGAATTGCAGGGGCGTGCAAGCGTGTCCCCGCAGAGCTGCCCGGGGGCGGGCTTCCGGCTGGCGCGCTTCTCCGATTGGCGGAGAGCCACCGGAAGCCGCCAGCCACCATTTTGGGCGCCGCCGGACGCCGCCGCTGTGTAGAGCGGCGGACGCGTGCTGCTCCCTGTGGCGATGGAGCTACCCGCATCGAGGTAAGCTCCGTTTCCGCGTGTGCTGCCCTGTTTCCCCGCGTTTCACGCCTCCCCCGTGTGGAAAGGGCCTTAGCTTGTGCATTCTTCCTCACTAATAATTTTTGTCATATTTACCACATTTACCACACTTGTTTGCCCACAAGTGTCCTGGTTTTCATCTGTGAAACACTGGAGGGTATAGGGGTATATTTTGTGTTTTGTCATATAGTATAGAGAAATACTTCTCTGTTGTCAGGTAATATTTTGAGATATTGCCCTTTAAGTGAAAGATTTTGGCCCACTTAGGTTTTCCTGTATAGGGCACAAGATTGTCTCAGCAGCTGGGGCAAGGAATTCACATTGCATGCTTTCTTTGGAGGCTTTTACCACAACAGTGCTAAAGAAACATTTGAGAAGAATCCATTCACATTGTGATCAGCTTCATTCATTCAGGGCTGTGCAAGGCAGAGAGAGCGTTAATCTTTCAGTCTTAAACAGCTGTTTAGAATTTAAAAGGCAGCACAACTATGAGGAAAATGTGGAAGTCAGTGGGCCTAAAGGAAAATTGTTTGTGTCCCTAGTCACTTTGCTTCACAAAGAGTGTGTTGCCTTAATTGTTAATCCATTCCTCATGACTTCTTCAAGTACCAGCTGCTCAACTTGTGTGAATATCAAATTTTATGTTTCCAGTCTCCACGCTTTGGGGTGATGAGCTGCAATAAATTCTGTATGGCATATGTTTTCAGAATTTTCACCTATCATAACTCAAACCAGAGCTAAAACCACTGTTATTGTTGAGTACAGAATTAATGTTCCATAGATGACTCCATTATTATTGAGTTACAACACTAATCTGCCCAGCTGTATGGAAATCTGTTGCTTTGGGATATGGAAGGCATTGGTCATGGGGGTGGTGGAGACAGTTAAAGAAAAATATAATTAACAAATTAACTTGTGTTATGATGAATGTTTTTAATTATAAAGGCATCTCTCGGGTAACAAAGCATCAAACAATGAAACTTCTTTTTACATAGTCTTTTTATGGCTGCCCGACTACATTTTCTACCCTATCCCCTGTCTACCTACAAGTTTTAGCACTTTAGCCCCAGCATTGGCAGTGAGAGGAGTGTGAAGGAGGCCTACGGTAATATAGAGTTTCAACATTTGGTTGCAACAGCACGTCTGCAGTTGTTGTTCATTTTGGATAAAAAAAGGTTTGCTAAAATATGTTGTACTGCTCTTCTTTTTTGTCGTGCAGGAACCTATCCTTATTCTTTCCAAATTATTTCTACCTCTGCTACCAAATTTTCTGTTAAAGAAGTAATGCCTAGGAACACATTTACAGATATACTGATGTAAACGTGTACTCTGTCAAACGTCAAATCTGAAGTACAGAAAGTAATTAACCATTAAGCTGAGTCATGAAAGATATATGAAGCATAGTGAATCACCTATTAGCATTATGACTTGTGAGAAATGCATGAAACACACTGAATTGCCTATCAGCATTCTATCTTTTTTTCAAATGCAGTAAATAGGTTTCTTTTGAATAAATCTGCAGAAACAGGCTAATTTACCTGGAATTCACACTGCTTTACCCAGAAACAGTATTATGCCTGTCATACCATTATCAGTATATTAGATCCTATATTAGATCCTTTATGTACTTTCCAGTACTTTACAAAAGTCAATGTGTCATAAGTATATTTAAATAGAAAATATGGATTCACAATCAAACGACAAACAAGAACTGTTTCTTCAGAAAACCTATGTTGTTATCGTTTTTTAAATGCTAAGAAGGGTACGAAATAAGAGAAATAATGGACTAAATTCAAAGTTAGTCTTACCTTGAGCAGACAAATTGAAATCAATAGGACTTAATTGTGACTAACAAGTTCCCTTCATTTCAACTAATATATACTAGATAGGACTAACTTTAGATTTAGTTCAGTGAAAAGGTTGTACCATCAGAATTAGACAGAAATGAGAAAAAAATTTAAATGAGGAAAAGAAAAGCTGAATTTTAAGAAAACAAAAGTAACAACCACAAGTGTTTTATATAACTTTAAAGTGGATAATGAAAACAGCCAAGTAGTTGAAGATTTTCTATATTTTGGCTCTGTCATCAATCAAAATGGAGACTATATTCATCAGAAGAAGGCTAAGACTAAGGAGGACAGCTATGAAGGAATTAGGTAAGATCCTGAAATGTAAAGCCTCATCATTGAATACCAAAATCAGAACCATCCATGCCATAACATTCCTCATATCTATGTATAATTGTGAAAGCTGGGCACTGAAGAGACCTGACAGAAAGGAAATAAATTCATTTCAAATGTGATGCTGCAGGAGAGTTCTGTAGATACCACGGACAGTCAAAAAACAATGAAAGGATCCATAAGCAAACCATGCCTAAACTCTCACTAGAAACAAAAATGACTGAATGGAGGCTATCACACTTTGGACACATCATGAAATGACATGGCTTGTTGAAAAAGATGATAATACTTGATGAAGTAGCAGGCAATAGGACAAAAAGAAGACCATAATGCAGATGGATTGACTCAATAAAGGAAGTCACCTTCCTGAGTTTGCAAGACATACACAGAACTGTTGATGACCAGGATTCTTGGAAGTCTACCACTGATAGAGTTGTCATAAGCAGAATCTGACTGGATGGCAAATAACAACAACAAATGAAAGAAAGGGTGTTCAATGAAATAGCAAAATTTGTTTTACTGTGATTTCTTACAAATAATGGTAAACCTCTTGGGCTCTGTGCTGCTGATTCTGATCTTCGCTAAAACTGAACAAATATATTTGAAGCATATGGAGAGAGCCATGAATCTTTACATCATGAAATGGAATAAAAGGGGCTTTGACAACTAAATTTCTAGGAGGAGGCACAGACATTTCTTAAGGATTCATTTTGACTGGTAAGTAAATTCTTAAGGCCATTTTTGTCATGCAAACAAGACATTTTGTTATATATTTTAAAAATATGAATTTATTGGCTCTTATCAGATGGAAGGGTGAGATGGAAATTAAATCAGTAACAACAACAATGGCAAAAACATCACCATTATTTTAAGACAAAATAGTGATGCTGATTTCAATCAATGTAACACCATTCTAACTATGTTGAAATAATTTCTATTACAAAGTCTGATTGGCATAACTCTTTTGATAGTCTTATAAACTTGGATATGAAGAATCACTTACCTTTTGGGATCTGTAAATTTAACATTTTAGCCAATTCTTACTGAGATCAATGTATCTGCTTGTTCATATCTATTCCCTTTTCTGCAACCATCTGCCTGCCTTGTTGATGTCTTTATTTATTGAAGCTTTTGTAACTCATCCTCATTTTGTAACTCACCATGGGATCTTGGGGCCATTTACAAATAAAAATCAATTAAACAAACAAAATCAATTAAACAATTAAAACCATTTAGAATTTAAAGTAAAAAAAATAATTTAAACAGATTAAAAGCACATCAAACAAGCTAAACAGTTTAAGAAGTCAATAAAGTTTAAAGTACATAACCTTGTTGGGGAAGATCAATTAGGCACTGAAGTCATTAACAAAAGCTATGTGTTGACTTGACATAAGCATGTTGTTTTTCTAATAGGGTTCATAAGACTTCATATTCCCATAAGTAAAAAATACAGCATTCCTTTGTGGAAAGAAGACCTCAAATATATGATGACCAGGTTGCTACAGTTGACCTGACTTTCTCTCCCAGGTTGCCAAGTTTTTTCTACAAGTCACCCAAACTAACAACTTTCTTTAGAAACTAAATCATCTGAATACACAGAGACACCCGTAATCCCACTGGAGCATTCCATAACCAACTTCAGCATCAATAGACTTCTCTTAGAAAAGTACTTTTTCACACATCTCCCCACTGCTGTAACTTTCCTGATTACACTTCAGTGCCTTTGACAAGCATCACATGCCTGGGAGTTCCTCTCTTCAAGCATCAGCCAACCTAGATGTAATGCAGTGTAGGTTAAAGAGCTGTTGACCCCTTATAGAAAACAGGGAAAAGTACTTTCATATTACTTTCTGTTTAGTGCTTCAGGTCTCTGGATGTCTGCCCCAAAGAATTTGTTTTTAAAAGTTATTTTGTTCTTTGTTCACCCGAAATGTTCATCTTCTGTGGCAGTGAGGAGGAAAATGGACTATAAAGACATAACAGCGGAGCGGAACAATGCTGCTATCTTTGCAAAATATTATTACAGATTTTTGTGTGCTTGTGAAGCTGAATAGTCATTAATGAGTTGGGATAGTACATGCATGCCTAGCTCATCTTTCTTGCTATGTTCATCAGTTCAAGGGCCTAAAATCTCTACAGAGTTGCATCAACTTTATCTCATGTTAAATGTCTTGGTTTTCTTCTGAGGAATTCAACAAACTTTAGCTTAGTGAGAGAAGGATGACTGCTCTGTAGGAGATCCCTATTGCGCCACTCTTCGGAAAAAAACAAACTTCCCAGAGTTTTGTTAAGAGAACAAATAGCAGTTCAAAAAATCTCATAGGACATAATGGGGCAGTTAACAGATATTTTATCCTCTTATCTGCCATGTTTGCAAATATAATAGGATAGAGGCTGTCTGTTCTTTATAGCAAGGTGGCTCCTTGCATCATCTCTCACCACAGTATATGTTTGCTAGGACTGGTGGGATTTATAGTCTGGGAATATCTGGAGGGCCACCAGTTGCCCAGACTGTTTTACCTGAAAAGATGTGTGTTGAGGATAGGAGTTATTGTACTCTTGCTTTAAACTAGGTTTAGGAATTGTGCAGTCCTCCAGATACTGATGGACTACAACTTCCATCAACCCTTTCCAGCATAGTCAATGGTGAGAAATGTGGGAAATTGCAGTTCAGCAATAACTCACAAGCCAGACAATTCCTAGCTCAGTTTTACAGTTTTTCCTTGAACCTAGCTCTGAGAATGGAAGTGAACCAGGCTAGGAGACTTCTGTTAATGCATTAGAGAATTGATTCTTCACCTTTTCTTTACTCCACTCCCAACTATCTTTTGTTGCTGTGGACTACCAAGACTTAACTCAGATCTAAAACCCTGAAGTGCATCAAATATTTATTTTTTTTCTGAGCAAGGCTCTTCATTGCATTTCTTCAAGTCTTTGTGGACCCCCTGTGAGGACACTGTGGGTCCCTGGGGACCACAGATTAAGAACCATAGCAATAGAGCACAAGGAGGTGGGCCTCATTTGTGCTTTGTTTGCTTCCTCTGCACAGTTCCTTTTACGTTAACTTCTCATCACTTTATATGGCTGCCCCATAATTTCCAGTTTTTGTTATATCTTTGTTGCAGATATACCTTTAAAAGCTTTCCTAAAAATTACACCTGCGGTGTTTTCACCTAGGAGCATAAATGAAACCCAGTGACCTCATCAAACCTTGCACATTTAAAAGAAATACTTTTTGAGAGCACTACAGCAGTCACACAGAGTAATTTTAATAGGCAAGACTTGGAAAACCAGATAATCTACTTTTACTGTCAGACTTACAACAATCTCTTTGAAGCCAGGCAGATATTCACGTTCTTTGCTAGTGATAAAATTGTAGCACCAGCCATCAATCACAAATGTGAACCATAATGTATAAAAGATTCAACACAGGAAAATCCAGAAACAAAAAAGAATGTGTACTGAGCCATATTGCTAGCATATTTTGTGGTGCAGCAGAAAATTTGCCAAGTAACTCCTTGGCAAATGCTATGTGTGATGCCTTTGAAGCAATACAACCTTTGTTGTTATCTGCCTTCAAGTCATTTCCAACGTATGGCAACTCTGAGGCAAACCTATCATGTGGTTTTCTTGACAAGATTTGTTCAGAAAGGCTTTGCCCTTCCCTCACTCTCAGGTTGAGAGAGTATGACTTGCCCAAGGTCACCCAGTGGACTTCCATAGCTGAGCAGGGATTTGAACCCTGGTCTCAGGGTGGTACTCCAGGGCTCAAACCAGTACACCATGCTGGCTCTCAACCAAAGCCACACTATTTGGTTTTCTTGTTCAGTCAGTCAATCACTTTTATGCCTTCAGTGTTCTAAGTATCATAATATACGAATCATAGTCTTTGTTATCAAGCATGATACGAGGCAATGTAATTTTTGCAATATAACAATGTCTTAGGGCTATTTTGAATAGGGTGCTTCTGCTCTGATCGCTCCCATTTAGCAACCACACTTCTTTTTATGATTTATGCATCTGAGCACCCTAGAACACTGCTTCTTAAGATATGTGCTGTGAAAGATGGGCAATCCACCCCTCCATGTTCCAGGGACCAGTACCCTATTTATGCCATGTTATGGTATTTGCATATTGCTGGAAATGTATAGTGGACTGGCAGCTAATGGCTCAGGGACTGGCATTATTAGTTTACCATCCACAACCATGAGATTACTGCCTAGAATACCAAGCCACACAAACTTGATGTATATTGAAAGCCAAGTATATTTGTCCATGTGACTACATGAATCATATCACCATAGGCAAACCTGGGTTGGGGTCTATTCTGCAAAAAGATGAGGGAGGCAGGGGATGGCAGCACTATTTTTGCCTCCTACTACACTGTATTTTTAAGAATGTTCTCCCTGACTAGCTCACTTTGAGTTTGTGCTTTAAAACTACATAGGGTAAGTGATGGAGGGTACAAAGAGTAACCACACAATATGATGTGGAAAGGGGGTGGGTTTTGTTTCCTTCCGTGGTACTCTCTTTTTCATGTAAGAGTAAGTCCTTATGCCTTCCTTTTCCCTTTATGGGTGATATGTATACATATTCACAATGGCCTGTCCATTTTTATTTGCCTCCTGAGTAGTTGCAGAATAGGAGGTATCTCATGTTTTATGTTAGACTAATAAGATACAGCGCAGCCATGCTAGAAAGAAATAGTCACAAGTTTTCATGTTATGTTTAACTCTCCAATAGGGATGCAAATCTTTCAAAATTTCATTCTCGCATGCAGGGATGCATAATTACAGTAGTTTTCTCCCCGCTTGAGAAGAGGACAAATATTCCACCATTGTTTTCTCACCATATTAGAATATTCCAAAATGCACAATATTTCACATACGAAGTATGCCTATCTACAAGAGGGAAGCACCTCTATGCAATTTAGAGCCTCTGTCAGCACTCTTTAGATCCCCTGGTCCTGCTGGATAGCAAAACTGGCAAGAAATATAATTTCCTTATGAAACTGGACACTGACTGTAAATGTGTGCTAGGTCAGATGACTTCAGCATGGCCAAGTCAGAAGTTCAAGAGGATTTAACAAAAACCTCTGACGTTAACAGGTTTAGGACAATCCTCTCAATGAGCCAGCCTCCAAATAGGAGGAGAAACTGCCCAGGTACAGCAGGTAAGCACCCCTGCTGTGTGCATTTCCTACAGAAATCTTCCCTATTCGATTTACCTAACCAAGATGTTAAGAAACTGTCAGGACTCCCATCAATGTTTTGTCACTTAAAGTTAAGACAATCAGCCCATTCTGGACCCCTTTGTTTGTTCTGCAAGAAAGCAATTAGCACACACCCTTTCAGTGTAGGAAATAGAGTATAAAAACCCCAGCTCCAACTCAGGTAATTTGTAACATACAACACACTAACACGCTAGCACATTGGGCATCACTCTGACTCCAGACTCCCGTTCCTCTGCGTTGCCGTCAAACTCCTGTTGGAGCCATTCCACTTTGATCTTCTGCTTGAGGACTGGTAGATATCACCTTTTCCACCCAAAATCTCTCTCTATCCAACCTTTCTCACCTTTCCCTTCAATAACCTTGTATGGTTTGTGAGACCACTTGTCTTGCGTGTGACTATTAATTTCCAATAAAATATTCTGTTTAACTCTTAACTGGTCCTCTCTACAGTTAGTACTGGTATATACAGGTGAAAAGATCCTGCCACTACCCTCCTCTCATAGGCCTCTTTTGAGCTAATAATTTCCCAAATTCCAAGGAGACATTGGCATAGCTGGTGGACCTCTTTTAGAGTAACACCCTCTATTTTGAAAACTCCCAAGGAGTACCCCCATGGTCAGAAGCCACTGTCTTCATACAGTTAACCTCTGCCTGTGGGTAGTGGCTAGAATTTGAATGTTTGCCCTTCCTGTTCCTCATGTGTATACACATGCTGGACACCTGGACAGACTTTCTGCTATTTGTATGTTAAGACTACCAATATATTTGTGACCTTCCAGCGAGCCCCAAACACCCATGCAGTGAACATTTGTCCTTATTTTCAGAAAGTGTTTTTGACATCTTCACCCCTTATGTCTCTCCATAAAATCCTTGTCAACAGATAACCAGGGCTTTTTCCTCTCCAATCCCCAAACTGCTTCTTGATCTCTAAACTAAGCCCATGTTCTGAGATTTGTGTTGGCAGACATTCTGCCCTCGTTTCTGGAAGTCTCCAGTCTGGTGACTTTTGTTGCACTCTTACCACTCAGTTTTATCCCATGTAAACCCTGTTGTGGCTTTAGCATTCTTGCTCAAACTGCCTTTGAATTTACATAGCTGTAGAGCAGAGCTTTCCAAACTTTTCATGTTGGTGACACACTTTTTAAACATGCATCATTTTGTGACACAGTAATTCAGTAAGTAATTCAGTAAGTGGAGGAGCCCCTCCACCCGAGCCTGGGCCACTGCTGCCACCACCTTCACTGGGGTCTTCCTCGGCCCGGGGCAGTGGCGGCAGGAGGGGCAGCCCCTCCACCTGTTACATTCACATGACACACCTACACACTGCAGCTGGCACACTAATGTGCTGCGACACACAGTTTGGTAAGCTCTGCTGTAGAGTATCCGTTTTGCCTGTTAACACCTACTTTCCTCCGTGCATCAGGACAGGTAAAATCTATCACTTCCATTCACCTTTTATCCCTCCCTTGCATTGTTCCTCTGCTCCTCTTGGAGGAAAACATACCATTTCAAGTTGGATGCTTACCTGTTGTTAACTGCCACTAAGTCAACTATGGCTTATGGTGACCCTATGGATGAGATACCTCCAAACCAAGGTATCATCCAGAGCTCTGCTCAGGTCTTGCAGATTCAGGTCTGTGTCTTTCTTGATTGGGTCTATCCACCTGCAATGTGATCTTCCTCTTTTCCTACTGCTTTCTACCTTACCAAGCATTATTGTCTTTTCTAGCGAGTCAGGTCTTCTCACGACATGACTGAGACATGACAGTCTCAGCTTAATCATCTTAGCTTCTTAGCTTCCAGGGAGAGTTTTACTCTAGGAACCATTCATTTGTCTTTTTAGCAGTCCACGGTATCCACTGAACTCTTCTCCAGCACTATATTTCAAATGAGTTGATTTTCTTCCTGACAGCTTTCCTTTCTTCACGTTTCTTCCTGTCCCGCTTTCACAACCATACATAGAAATTGGAAATATGATGGCATGGACAATCCTGACTTTAGTATGTAATGATATATCTTGATACTTCAGGATCTTGTCAAGTTCTTTCATAGCCGACCTTCCAAGTTCTAGCCTTCTAATTTCTTGGCTGAACCAAGGCATGGAAAAGCTTTCACTATCTCAGTGTCTTCATTGTCTTCTTCAAAGTTATGTAAATACAAAGTCACAGAATTATGAAGTTGAAGGGGGCCTCATGGATCATTGAGTTCAACCCCTGCTCATTGCAGCATCTCCAGCTAAAGAATCCTCAGCAGATTAGCTGCCCATGTGTGGTCATTCTTTTTGTTTTCTTAATGTTCAACTATAAACTTGCCTTTGCACTTTCTTCTTTGATGTTCTTCAGTAATTGTTCCAAGTCTTTCCTATTTTCTACTAGTAGTATGTTGTCATCTGCATATCTCAAATTGTTGATGTTCCTTCCTCCAACGCAGACTTACTTGGCCTCCTTCCCAACTGGAAACCATTCTATTTCTCTGTATTTGTCCTGACAGTATCCTCTTTTCCTGAGTACAGGTTTCCCATCGGGACAGTCAAGTGTTGTGGCACATCTATTTCTTTAAGAGTGATCCAAAGTTTTCCTGATCTCTACAATCAAAGATTTTGCTCTAATCTATGAAGCACAGGCTTATTTTCTGCTGAAATTCTTATCTAACATATGTTTGCAATATGGTTCCTAGTGCATCTTCCTTGCCTGAATTCGGCTTATATATGTGGCATTTCTTGCTCCATTGGGGGAGTGGATTTTGAGGAAGAGAGAGTGAGCTTTGGATGAATGTGAAACAACAGATGCATTACTGACTTTCACTTTCACACAAAGATAATTAGATGTACAGGACTATAAAACTAGAGACAGGATATTTGCTCTACCATATGTGTTCAGAATATTTCCTAGTAAAGAGCATGTGTAATCATCCACTTGAAACATTGTATGAATTTCTCTTGGGCTTGCTTTTATCAATGCAGTTTTCTCATTTTATGAGCACATATCACTCTTTAAACAAGATTCCACCCAGTGGTACAGCTAGGCAATTCTACATCATAGAATTAATGTTCTTACTTTTCCTGCCTTTAGATAGTTGTATGATGCACAGCAGTCCAGCAGTAATGCACATGATAATTTTCCTCTCCACCTTTTACCTCATCTCTATTGCCACTCCATGCTTTGCAACTGGTTTCACTTTTCTGATTATCCAGGAGCCATCCATTAAAGCTTCTGATGTTGTTCTCAGGGGAAAAAAAATGTGCTGCTTATTTGCAGATGCCAGAAGTGGCTCAGCAGACTGGGAAGTTCCAGGCCCATCAGTCAATCCAGAGCCACTTCTCATTGGATATACCAGATTTGGCAGATGAACCCAATCCCTTGCCACCTACAGAATGTTGTCGGGGCAGTGCTCCATGATGGAGACAATCCCCCCTCCAACCTTCCCTAGGTAGCAAGGGATTGGGCTCATCTGCCAAATTTGGTATCACCTGTTATTAGTGACACCAGCAGTAGTGCCTACAATAATATCTCAGTGGTTTTTCTCCTACATATATGTTCCATAGATCCTCTGGAATACATTAAGCCTTGAAGTTTTGAAACCCAGGCCCATGGCAGATGCTGATAATAGCACCTTAGCAATTGTCCTCCCTCACTGCTAGATCTTCTCCTTGTATTTTCCATGCCTCATACAGCATATCCATACAGGGACATTTCCTTGCATTTGGGGTGAGCATTTATTTCCCAACCCTGAGGCAATGATATGGCAGGGAGAATGCATGGATATATTTACATTATCGTTTCATGATTCTGAGATTAAGGTTAAGCCTGGTGATGAGGCAAAGAAGAAAGATACTTCAAAACTGTAGATCTTAAATCGTATGAAATAATATTGTTAGGTGCCTCTAACTATACAGTTTGTATTACTCTTCAATTCCTTTCAAAAAGGCAAGAAACAGTGCTGGGAAAACATATGGGCATTACTGATCAATGCAAATGATGTTTGTACCAACACAACAAATGTAATTGAATTATCCAGGTAGCTCTACAGCAGTGGTTCTCAACCTGTGGGTCCCCAGATGTTTTTGGACTTCAGCTCCCAGAAGCCCTGAGCATTGACCATAGTGGCTGGGGCTTCTGGGAGCTGAAGTCCACAAACATCTGGGGACCCACAGGTTGAGAACCACTGCTCTACAGGAAATGCCAACCTGGAAGTACTCAGAGACAGAATGATGCTTCCAGACAGAAGCTTCCTACTACCAACAACTAAAAGGCATTGTGAAGTCGGTTTTATTTTTTTTTAAAAAATCCTTGGCAGGCCAAAAGATGGACAAAACAGCAGGAATGCTTATGAGTGCTTAAAGTTGAAGACAACAATGTCTAGAACTTCCATAAGCACCCCAAAAAAGACTAAGGATAACTGAAGAAAAATTACAAAGGTGAGCCTTTTTGAGTTCTGTTAGTAATTTGGGGACTCTCTTTCTCTGGAAATCTGATGTGAAACCACATATTTGGCATTCTAATTGAGTTGTCACTCTATTTACAAATATAGAGGTTGAGCATAGTAAACTCAAATACTACAAGGTATCATAAGCAATCAGTGACAACCTTTCAAAGGAAACTATCCTGGATTAAGGTTGTACCTCTAGAATTTTTCAGTGTTCTCAGAAGTGAGATGGGGTAACAGTATAACACAGAAGTAGGCAAAGTGAGGGGCCCAAGGGCTATTTTTTCCTCATTTTTTTCTTTTTCTTTTTTCTCTGGAAACCTCCCCAATACATTCTAGGGGGTATGGAAAGCATTTCCATCACATTTGGGCCCCACTTGGCTCACCAAAGTTCAAAAATAATTTTCACAATTTTTTTTTGAAAAACGTTTTGCCCTAAAAATGTCCACTAGAGTGTATGAGTTGCATTTCTATTGTATTTTGTGGGGCCCCTGGGCTAATTTAGGCTTTGGAAGGTTCTTTTTTGAAATCCTAATCATGGTGACAAAGGTCCCCATGCCCCCTAAAGTCATTCTTTATTTTTTTGTGTTTTTATTTTTTTTTTTAATGGAGGGGGCAGGAGTAGGTGTGGCCCCTCCAAAGTCCCCTAGGGGGTTAATGGGCCCCCCTAGACTTCTATAATTGCCTACTCCTGGTCTAACAATTAATTCAGTAACAACCCCACTAGCTCTCATATAATGTTAAACTAATGAAGCAACATACTGATATGTTGTGTGCAAAAACATATCTCCTGCAGGATGTGTCTATTAGCTTTTCCATTAATCAGTTTCCACCCCATATTCCTCTACACTTGTACTGCAGATGAGCAACATAACATATGAGTGTTACAGAAGAAACAGGCAGGGCTTGGCTTTGCTGTCGATTCCTGCTTTGTACAAGCTTGCCAGAACAAGAGGATCCATTTGACATTTTAAAGTCAGTTGGCCTTCCTAGTAGCACTGTTCTTATACACTGTGGCCCTTGCCTACCTCCTCAATTGGACAGGGGTGATTCACAGCCTCTGTCAACTTTTCCTAAGAAACATTGTTAACTTTGGGAATAGTGATTAGCAATTAGGAATGTACTTGAACTGTTGCATATGCTTAACTTGTATTCCTTATTTTATGCAAAAATGTGCCTTTTGATTTTTAATTTCTGTATCTGTGAGCAATTTCTGGACACCTTTCCCCTTGTTTATGTCTGTTCTTCCTTGTGCATTCCGGTTGAGTTACTAGGTTAAATAGTACAATTGAACTTTGGAAACTTTACAGAAGTTCCTGTCAATAAACTACGGATTCTGAGGAGTTCAGTTGAGTAAATAGGGCTTCTTTGAAACAGATAATTTGAGTGGCCACTCAAAGAAACAGTCTGCCAATAATGAAGGTTGTTATGCTATCATAACGTACAACGTACCTGTTGTAATGTCAGCCTGAAGTTGTAAAACACGATTTTATGTCAGTTTTGCACAAATGATGATGATGACACAACTGTTACATTCATGAATGTAAACATTCATACAAAAACATGGAACTGGGATTGAAATGTTAAAGGTATTCTCAACAAGTGTACCAATGGCATATTCCTAAGGATGACAAATGATTGTTTGTGGCATGTATTGGAATCATCATGCCTGTTAAGTTTTAGAAATAAAACCAAATGTATGTTAAAGATATATTACACTGTGTACTTAAGTGCCCTCCAGGTTCACAACACAGGCATTGTTTACTGTGTACGTCAGTCATGGAAGCCTTTGCATTCTTGAATGTGAGAAACAAAAAAGAAAGAAAGATAGCGAGAATGACAAGAGTTTCTTTTCATTTTTTGTTTAGAATAGAAACATATTTTGCTTTTTGCAATTAAAAAATGGCTGATCTCACAAAGGAAAGAAACTGTCCCCCGAACACGAATGGCCATTTTCAGCAATTAACTGAATACATTTTAATCAGTTATTTTGAGAGGTGGGGAGAATGCACATCATCATGTAATATTCTAGTGGTGGGATAAGCATGAGTCAAGAAAATTATTCTGTATCCCTGAATCATTTGATTGCTTCTACCAATGTCAGGTATTCTCCCCTGGGAAGAAAATCCAAGTTAGTATTTGGTCATTTCATGTTAGAGCCATTACAAGTGCTGTTAGGATGGAATAAAGTTTTGTTTAAAACTCAAATCTTGTTGCATTTTTATACTGGGAGGTTTTGAAACAAGGGAAAAATTTCTAACTAGTTGACAAGATTATTTAAGTGCAAAAAAGTTTCTTCCATGGGAATAAAATGGAGAAGACGTATGAGAGATTTGTTCTCATTACAGTACATTCCAAACCTGGCTTTCAGCTTTTACTGAGGGTGAATGTTCATCAGAAAAGCTTTTGTCTGTATTCAACCCTACAGTGTTAACCGTCTGCGGGGAACCAAGTGACCCTTCGTGATCTGCAGCAATGAAGGCTACAGGACGCTAAGAGCATTAGTGAGAAAGTCAGAGAGCGTACTCACCGGTCATCAGCGTGTAATAGTTTGGATAGGAGAGGCTGGGAAAATCGGGGGTTAGATAATCCACTTTCACTCCCCTGTTCACAATTTCTTTGAAGCCAGGCAAGGATTCCAGGGCTTCTTCACTGATATAGTCGTGGCGGAAACCGTCAATCAAGAACAGTAGGAGCTTTTGACGTGCGAAGGATAACCTTAAAAGGGTGAGGGCGAGCAACAGGAGAGAGGGGGCTACGCGTTTTGCCATGTTGCTGGATGGAGATTCGCCAGGGCAGCGAGCACCGTATCACCACTGCCTCTCCCTATGGAGTAACTGCATATGGAGCTGCTTGCGAGGGCTGGACCTCACACAGCTTGTTCTCACTTTGCTGGGTTGATTCCAGGGTTTAAAGGAGCAGCAGCAGCAAGTGAAGTCAGCAGGCTCTACAAGTTACTGACTAACTACTATCATGCATGCATTACATTCTAGGATACTGTAAGAGGTAGGCAAGGAATCTACTCGGTTGTGAGTTTTAATTGTATAACCGACATAGCACTAAAGGAGCTGGACAAAGAAACACAGTTCCTCCTATTACATATAATGTTGCTTCCCAGCATGGAAAGGGTCAACACAGGAAACAACACAGCCTTTTAAATTCTTGCATGAGAGATTTTCGGAGTGCTTGGATAATGTGGAAAAATTTGTAAGCAAAAGGGGATGTTTCTTAGGGGCGGGAATTTTTCCTTCAAAGTCAGTATAGTTTTAAAGATGAGGGAAGCACTTTTATTTCCCCTTCTAACTGGCATATTAGCTTTTATTCAATTTGGTAGCAGGTATTTTGCAAATTTACAAAGATATTTATTAACTAGTATAGCACACACATACCCATAAGCAAGCAGCTCCCTGTATTTAAAGTGGTTTCCTGTATTAGATGTCAAATAGCTCTTTAATTTTACTGTTCTTTTCCTGCTGTGCTGTCATGCATATATGCCTCAATGATACAAGTCAAAAGTAAATTTTAAAAGCAATATGTAGAGGAATGCAGGCAGTGATTTTAAGGAAACAGAAGAGTACTGCTTGACTGGATGGGATGCTAGTTTTGTAGCCTTCTTTGGTTTGGATAGTAATGTTCTTGTAACTGGACCTACGTACAGATGCCACTTTTTGCTGCTATTGAAAATAAAACATCCCTGTAACTGTTTGTTGGAAATGGAAGCATTTTCTTTCAAGCTGAGAGTCTGTCGCTGGGAAAAGAAATTCCATTAGCATCCAAACCATAAATCATACCCACTCTTCTACGGCCACCACCAATGCTATTGTAGCACAACTGTACAATAGTATCATCAGATAGTGCTGTGAGTGAGACGAAATCTCGTACCCACTGGATCTGAACGGGTTGGACACGGAGCTGGGATGAACTCTGAAACTGGGTAGGAAGTGAGCAAGCAACACAGAATACAAAGTATGCAATAGAATAAACAAACAAAAGAGTTTCTTTGGCCAAAGGATCCTGCTGATAATCAGAACTGCATTCAGTCCAAACTACTAGCAGTAGTGATCCAGAAAGAAAACTTTATTCTTCAAGCTTCATGTTTTATACTATTTTCTTTATTAGAAAAACAGAATAAAACATACATCAGCAAGATTAGTAGTTCACTTAAGACTGACTACTTGTTATTTCTTATCTAACTTTTCCATCAGTGTCTGGAAGAACAGAGCAGCGTGTAACTATCTCTAACTATCATAATGTTCACAAACAAGTCTCTCACTGATGTAACAAATGTACTCCCAATTTCAGCAATAATAGTTTCATAAAGGAGTTAACAAAACAGAGGTTATTCATATAACTGGTCAATAGAAGCAGTTAATCAATATTCTTGTTAATCATACTAATGAGAGGGCAATTGAGAATCTTCTAACATCCTTCATGTATATTTTAAGCCAAGAGTGCCTGTAACAAAACAGTAATTCTGTTATTTTAACCTTATATTTCTTAGCACTCTGAGAAAGGTGTTTTATTAGTTGTTCAATAATATGCATAAAGCCTTTTTTTAAAATGAGAAAGTTCTAAAACTTGCTTTTCTTGGAACAGGGGAACTGCTCACTCATCACCAATTATTGTTCATTTGATAACAATAATTGCTGATGAGTGAACAGTTCCCTTATCCCAAGAAAGATATGTTTTTGGAACTTTCTCACTTTTAAAAATGTGTTTGTTTATGTTGTTAAACACCTAATAAAATGTTACTTGGGCTGCTGAACAATAAAAACTTAAAATAACAATAACTACAATTAAATAACATTAGAAACAGTAACTTTAAGAAATATACAGTGGGGTGCTTATCCCTCAACATTCTTTGTTAAAAGCAACAGAAGAATGTTTTCTTAGGTGTACAATTAAACTGTTCTTGTAGGTGTCATCAAATTATTAACTTATAGGGGACTATCAGGAAAAAGCTGGGAAAATTGAATAAATAGGCTTTTACTTCCTTCTTTCCCTTCTTCAGGATTTTTATCCACTTATTAGTCTACTTGGTCTATACATAAAATTGTTTGTCTTCCACCAGCATCTTTTGGTCAGACTAGATTATGCATTTAGCACATATTTACAAGAAGTGCTTCCTCTAGTGGTAAAAGATATTTACTTGTCATAGTATTTGATTTCCCTCATCTATGGCCCTTTCCACACGGGCATATTGCCCACGCTAGGGCGACCTCTCCAGGAGGTCTTCTTCACCGCGGGGTACACTAGTGCGGTTGGAAAAGGTGAGGCTGTACACAGCTGCGGGGGTGGTGCTGCGAGTTTTATAAAAACCACCTTCCCAAGTGGTTTTTACGAAACTCGCCCGCGCTGCTCCATGGCAGCCCCCAGTGAAGAACTGCAGAGACACGGTAGCGCGCCCCTGCAGATCTGCCCAGGGGCGGGCTTCCGGCTGGCGAGCTGCCCTGATTGGCGGAGCACTGCCGGAAGCCGCTGGCCGCCACTTTGGGCGCCGCCAAATGCCGCCGAAATTCGGCGGCGTATAGAGCGGCGAACCCGCGCTCCCCACAGGGACGGAGCAACCTGCTACCAGGTAAGCTCCGCCCCTGCTTGCGCCGACCCGTTCCCCCCCCCGTGAGGAAAGGGCCTATGTATTTTGCATGGGTGCCTGTCTGAGAGACATACATATCTTTTAGAAGAAAATGTATTAATTGGTTGGAATATAATTCCCCTTAAATGTATAGTTTGTTCCTGAGATTCTCTTTGTAGCAATAGTGCTGTGTGCTGTTCTGTTCTGCTCTGCAGTGAGGCAGGGACACTTTTGAATCCCAACATGAAAAAGATCTAAATTATCCCATGGATATCCTTACCTTTTACTATTTCCTGAAAGTACATTTGCTTCTTTTGATTCTGGCATAATATATTTGAATGCTTTAAGGATTCCTGTGCTAGTTCTGCACAATGTCACAGGATGTATAATACTTGCAAGACAGAAAGGCATTCACCAGATGCAATTTTTCTTGAACCTTACATACTATGATGAAGCAGACTATTTCCCCCTTCCAAATCACCATTAGTACTATTATTTGATCAGAAATTGGAAGCTCTAATGGCGATATAATGCAACATCTTTTTGTTGTTGTTGTTGTTTCTGCTGTTCAGCAGCCAGAAACCTTCCTGGAGTCAGTTCTGACTGATTTATAACAGCAAAATCAACACTATTTTCCACCACCATATAATAAAAAGAATGTCACATAGCAAGGGGGTTGGGAGTGAGTCAAAAAACCATCCCATCACAACTGTTGACACTCTGTCAAGCTGTCAAGATGGACCAAGTATGGGAAGTAAGATCTTTTTGGAATGCATCATCTCTCTCCATTGGCTCTGCTGTCTAGGCATGATGTAGATTGACATCCAAAAATATCTGGAGGACCAAATGTCTTATCTCTGTAATGGACTATATTAATATTAATATATTAATTAATGCCCAATGAAAGTGTAAATTATTCTCAAGATTATTGGCATTGTGCCATGTAGGAACCTCCTTTATGATATACTTCAGGCTAGTTACATCTTAGTGTGAAAACCTACACAGATGAAGCAAAGGCTAAAATTTAATTGAAGGGTTGGTCAATTTCATTGTCTTTATAATGTGTTAAACTGCTTTGATTCTATTTTTATGTTTTGACTGTGTTTTTTTTAATTGAAGTATTGTTATGCTATTTGAGAGGTTTCTTTGGAAAACAAGGTGTGATATGAATGTAATGAATAAATCTCAAAGGCTCTGAAGAAAAATATTATCTAAAATACAGTCAGCCCTCCATATCTGCAGATTCTGCATCCCTGGATTCAACCAACCACAGCTGTAAAATACCACCCCCCCAAACAAATCCAAAAAATAAGCTTTGATTTTACCACTTGATATAAGGGAGGCCATTTTACTATACCATTGTACATTATGGGACTTTGAACATCCATGAATTTTGGTCTCCACATGGAGACGTGTCCTGGAACCAAACTCTAGAGGATATCAAGGGACCACTGTACTGTAAAAAATGACTTCTCTTAAAAATTTGAATCATTAAAAATGCTCCAAAGGTTCTCTGAATCTGAATCAGGAGATGGTTGAGATAAGAACCTGAAAAGCATCCAGGAGAAACAAAAGAAGAGTAAGACAGAAGCCAAGTTAGAAGTCTTCAACCATTTTTTAATTATTTATATTTTTATCAAATTAAGATAATATACAAAAAGATATATACAAAGAAGAAAAAACAAAGGAAACAAGAAAACTTAGTAATAGAAAGATATATATCAAAAAAGAAAGTATATACATTTAGAAAAGGAAGAGATAATATCTAACAGTTATAATGACACATAAACATACAATAGTTTGAAAAAAAATTAGAATTCCCCACATTATGTGTTTCAGCCTTAAACTAATAAACAATAGTAATAACTTCAGCAATTGAAAAAAGAAGAAAAGGAATAATATAATGACTTTTTAAAACATCCTGTTCCATTCCCTTTTATCAATATTGTTCTCAATTGCAAAACAAATAATAATTAGAAAGAGAAGAGGGTTGTCCCCGTCTCCTAAAAATATAAACATCAGAAAAGGTTTATAATGGTGCTATATAAAGGTACTATATTTATGTGAAAAGCTAATTTACAAGAGCACAGTCATATATTATAAATCATAGATAAATATCTTCTTCTCATTATAATTAGAACAATATCAATTTAAACACCACAGTATCATATCCAATTGTTTATCATCTAGAACAGTGGTTCTCAACCTGTGGGTCCCCAGATGTTCATGGACTTCAGCTCCCAGAAGCCCTGAGCATTGACCATAGTGGCTGGGGCTTCTGGGAGCTGAAGTCCATGAACATCTGGGGACCCACAGGTTGAGAACCACTGATCTAGAATATAAGTAAGTTTATCCATTTCAGCTATATTTACTATTTTTTCCACCCATTCTTCCTTGGTGCGGATGCTAGTTAAACTCCAATGTCTTGCAAAGACTATTCTGGCAGCTGTTACCGTGTGCTTTGCCAGTCTCCCAATCTCATTTTCTTTCCTTTTGTCAAATTTTAAAAGACCTAATTTAAAAAATTATGGATTTAAGTCAAATTTCATCTTTAGAATTTTTTGCATTTTGGCTCTGATCATAAACAAAAATCTTTTAGCTCTGTTATATCCCCACCACGTATGTAAGAAGATTCCAATTTCTTTACCACGTTTCCAACACTGATTCTTTGTATTTTTGTCTGTTCTAGCCATTCTATCAGGTAGGAGATACCATCTATATAGCATTTTCATGAAATTTTCCTGTAAAACACAAGATCTTGTAAATGCACTATTGTGTTTCCATATTCCTTCCCAATCTTCCCAATCTTCCCTGGGTATATTATGATCCAAATCTTTTGCCCACTTTATAATGCCTTCTTTAACTGTTTCATCTTCTAGAGTGATCTTTAGTAACATTCTGTATAGATTTGGTAAAGAGATATTTTTCCCCTTTGAATAAATAATCTTCAAATTCAGCTCTTAAATCCACACTACTGGCCTTCATATAAGTTTTAAACCTTTCTCTTGATATGTAGATAGGGGAATCACTGCATATTAAACTCTTCTTCCAATAACTGTTGTTTTTCTTTTATTTGGTATGATTTGCCACATTGTTTTAATAAATCTCTATAAATAATCCTACACCATACTTTCTTAATTCTTTATAGAGATTGTCTCCACAGGAGACAGCCAAGATGGAAGTTTGGTATACAACAACAATTTATATTTCTCCTGAGTTTTGTATAATGCTTTTGTATTGTGTTGTGTGATTACAAAAGGATTTTTGAAAAAGAAAGTTTGCAAACCATATAATGTGATGGAAGAAGAAACCATGTCATGATAGGTTCATCATATCATTACCATAATATGGTAAAAAGGCCACTGTGAACAAAGCTAACATCCATGCAGGAGAAAATGGATATAAGGGGAGCACAAATCCCATTGAAGTTATTTTTATGTTATTTTTATGAAGGGAGGCATTGTTCAAAAAAATGGGAAATCTTTTCTGGGCACTCACAAATAAGAAAACACATGTTTCAAGATGCTATGGGATTGTGTTGTATTATTTAAAACCCTGATACATTTCACCTTGTTAATATTTTAAGGACTTCTTCAGGGGACAATTAAAAGTATAATAAAATTTTAATAAAATTAAAAGTATAATAAACCCGTCAAAGACTGATTATTTTGAAATAATGAAAGTCTTCAGATACATCCAGTTCAATTATCTTTACTAGGAATAACATTATAATGCTTCCATGTTGTCACAATTTCTCATTAGGTAAATATGTAAATTACAAGCACAGCTTTAAAGAATAAGTAAACTCTTAAAGAAAATATATTACAGAAAACATAATGATCAGTCTCCAGGGAGAGGGACAGTATGGTGTAGTGGGAAGAGTTCAACCTAGAATGATAAGAACAGGGTTCAAATCCTCAATCAGTATGAAACTCACTGGGTGACTTGGGGCAGTTACTTTTCCTCACCCTCCCTTAGACTGGCATGCCCTTTCTGAAAGCAGAACATCAGCACAAGACTCATATTCCTGTACATCCCTTTCCCTTCATCAATTAAGGAACAGAAGGAAACTTGTTGCTTATTCTATGTTTCTCGTTTCAAAAAGACAGTGAGAGGCCCTGATCCAACTTCTACATGTCCCTTAGTTCTCAGAGGATCAGTAACACATTGCTACCTCTGTTCTTTTCAATTACTCACAAGGATAGATGGGTCACTGATCTGGATCTGCACCCTCCCCACATCTCTGTGTGAGATGAGAAGGTTTAAGATTCCTTCCTCAGTCCCAACCACTCTCTTCTAGATATTAGCCTATTTTCCACTGAATTTTGAAATATCTCTTTTTAGGATCATAGCTTCCTACCCTAAATCCTCCAACCATCATGGCCTCTAACCTGCAGGACTACAGATTCTAGTTTAAACAAAGGTTTAAAGAGGGACATCACCTTCTATTGGTTCCACTGATCTAATCAACAAATAGGCATGGGATGACTCACAAAAGAGTTCCCATAGTAGTACTCTTAAGATTCAAGTATTTTGTAAATCATCACAGGGCCTGAACAGCAGGAAGCATCTTTCCTGATCCAAGTCAGCCTATCCTTCCCATCAAAGACCAAAGAAAAGGATGGATAAATTATAAGCAAGCCTGATTTGTGATGTTGCACATGTCATCACAGGGCATGTTTGTAAGACCCCAACCGTAGCTTCTATATTCCTGACTTTGAAGAGCTAATGAGACAGAACTCAATCTGTTCTTAAATGGGCAGTTTTTTTAACATTGTTTTTCCTCCTTTCTTTGAGGTATAAGGAGGCAGCAATCTAGGTCTGAGATCATTCTTTCTTATATTAAAAATATAGGTGGCCTAGGCATGTGGGACTTGAAGTGCATCATCAAATGGTTGTTAGTAGTGTCTCCCCCATATGATTCTTGTGTTGTTTAGAAACTGTTGGTGGTAGCTATACAGTGTTTTGGATGGCTTTTTGTGAGGGGCTGGGAGTATTTCTCATGTTTTGGGGGGGGTTTCTGCATAGATCTCAAATGAAAAAATCCTGAAAATTGTGCCAAACTTCTTTTTAAATATGGGGGTGGGGAGCTTTGGAAGATTGGCAGGGGTCCTTAGGAGGTTCAAAAATTAGAGTTCAATGGCTGTAAGAGGCCCATTGATTGATTGATTGATTGATTGTCCTGCCTTTCTCCTGAGATGGGATTCAAGGCAGCTTATAATCATTTTAAAAAGATTAAGCAAATCTTTAATTACAAAAAAAGCATTAAATGACAGTATTATTATTTTTTTTAAAAAAAAATGGTTAAAACCAGTTTAAAACCATTTAAAACATAATTACCAGTAAAAGCTTAAAAATACAGCACACCACTTCACACACATGCTACTGCTCCGTACTTAAAGTTCAAACAAGACACTCTTCTGATGTTCCATTATGCATTTTTTCAATTCACTAACAGGGTTTCTTAGTGCCTGTGCTATGTAGCTAGGTATACATAAAGATATATCACATAAATTTTGATAGAGAATTCTGGCCACACTTTCAGTGGAGGAAGGAAGGTTTTAATAGGGTTTTTTCCCCCTAAAAACAAAAAACACTTTCGAATGGTGGCATACTTAATAACTTCCACTTGACATTTTATTTCTGTGGGTTTCTTGGAGCATATTTAACCCCCAAAGGTATGGACGGATTAATCTTATATTGCTATTAATATGTTGATAGTATACATACCTTCATTCTGTCTTATGTCCCCTCCCTAAACTGCAAACCCCAGGATTCCATGGGAGGTTGAAAGTGGAATAATAGCGTGATAACAGTCTAGTGTGGAAATAGCCCTGCTCTGGGTGGGGCTGTACTTCCTCTGAGAAAGTAGATGCATACCTTGGGACTCCTTCTAGATCTCTCTCACAGGAGGCCCAGGTAGCCTCTGTTGGCTTGGAGCACATGGGTCCAGCTTTGATTAGACCACTAGCTATGTTCTTTCCTGGTCCAGTATAACTTAGCTGCAGTAGTTCATGCACTGGTAACTTCCTGATTAGACTACTGCAATGTGCTATGTTTGGGGCTACCTTTGAGGATATTACCCAGAAGCTGCAGCTAAATTGCTAAGTGCGAAATTCTAATTCTAAATGCTAAATTCACCTGCTAGATTGCTGAACAGGGCATTATGTAGAAACCATATGATTGTTGTTGTGTGCCTTTAAGTTGTTTCTGACTTATGGTGACTCTAAGATCAGTGGTTCTCAACCTGTGGGTCACCAAATGTTCGTGGACTTCAACTCCCAGAAGCCCCAGCCACTATGGTCAATGCTCAGGGCTTCTGGGAGCTGAAGTCCACGAACAACTGGGGACCCACAGGTTGAGAACCACTGCCCTAAGATGAACTTATCACAGGATTTTCTGGGGCTGAATTTGTGACGTGCCCAAGGTCACCCAATGGGTTTCCATGGCTGAGCGAGGAATCAAACTATGGTCTGCAGAGTTGTAGTCCAACACTCAAACCATGCTGGCTCTCAGAAACCACATTACACAGTCTCAACAGTTGTGTTCCCACTGGTGGAACACAAAGGAGAGTCCCTACAGGAGACCCTTAATCCTCAGAAAAGCATACGTGACATGGAGTTCCTTCAAGGAGTGAGGTCCAATTCATTTAGGGCTTTAACTGTTAACATTAGCACCTTGAGTTGGACCAGAAGACTATAAGCAACCAATGCAATTAATTTAAGACTGAGAACACACCAGTGGGGACATACTATGTGTGACAACATAAGAAATGTGTTTCTTTTCTGTGGCATTCAAGTCATACAATGCCCTCTCCTCCGAAGTCTAATTGGCCCTGACGTTGACATCATTGCAATGCCCAGTTAAAAATGTAGCTTCTTTTTTTTTTAATTAAAGCTTTTGGGATCAATCAGTTTATACATGTATATAATTTTAACTTGTTTTGATTTGTTATATAGTTTAATATATTTTTAGACAGTTGATTTTAAATTGTTTAAAATTGTTTAAACTGATATTATTGTGTGCAGCCCTGAGAACTTTGAATAATTTCTTTTAAAAAGAATCAGCTCCCAACAATTTTTCTAAAGTGAGTTCCAGCCTTATTAACGTGAAAGGAAAATATGATGTAGTGTATTTGAGGTTTGTTCTATTTTGCATTAATTATATCAGTGTCACTTTATAATTTTATAACATTTCAAATATTTCCTTATTGATTTTGTTGTCTCATTATACTTTCATTTACTTTTAACACATTTTTCTTTCAAAATACTGGGCAACTTAAAGTGTTAATTAGCTCCCAGAAGAAAGGGAACAAATTCCATTGCAGGCCAGTGCATTGACATACCCCAGGATTCATTCTGTCACATTACCACGGGTAGACTGTATTTTGATTCTTGTCACCCAATATCTTATTGACTCAATCAAGGGTTTGCAATTATTTAGGACACAAACTACACCAAGATGATATGGTTATCCAGTTCCTACCTAAAGCTTATAGAAATTGTCCAAACATATTTTCAACACTTTCAAATTTCTTCTGTATAGGTGGATCAGTGTAAAACAGTACGATTAATTGAAAGATCCTTAGAAGGCTCATCAGCATCCTGAAAACTGTGGATCAGCTACTGGGTGTCAACTATCTACAAGCTAAAGGATTAGCTGCCCAGATCAGGAACAAAGTACTCATAAATATTTCAAAGCTCTGGTAACTATATACCAAACTTTAAGGCACACAGACAGTTTGCTGATATCAGATAATAAGAATGAACTAATCTGCCTGGGTATTTGGTTTTCTTTGTGGTAGACAAGAGATAGAAATGTTACAGAAAAAAAAATGCTACTACATTACGCTTGCACTGAAAACCTTAAAAACATACATTAATTACATTCACATTGAAAGGGGATACATTTGTTATTTTTATGTGCCTTCATTTCCAATTTATAGCAACCCTAAAGCAAACTTATCATGTTTTCTTGGCAAGAGTTGTTTGGGGGGAGATTTGCTATTACCTTCTTTTAAGGCTGAGAGAGTGTGACTTGCCCAAAGTCACTCAGTGGGTTTCCATGGCTGAGCAAGGATTTGAGTCCTGACCTCCCAGAGTCCTAGTCAAACTATAAAACCACTACCCCTTGCTGGCTGTTGCTGGCATTTATCACATCTACATTAATTATACTTTGGTATTTAAATTTACATTACACTTCTGCAATTTAAAAAAAAACCCTCACTGGAATGCAAAGAATGCAAGTTTATCTCAATTGAAATAGATGTGTTGCTAGACACTGCTTCTTTAACAGGAAATCGGGTACTAGAGGCAGAAATAGCATGGAAATAATTAGAATAGATTGCTGCACCAAAAAAGGGAAGAGCAGCTCAATATATTTCAGGAAGCTTTTTATCAAGAACTAACAGTATGCATGTGTGAAATGATCAGGCAGATCAAGGAATAGGGATTCAGCCTATGTTAGATGGGGTTGTACTTCTTGATGAAGGTTCATAGCCTGGGGCTGCTCCTGGATTCAACTCTGAGCCTGGAAGGCCAGGTTTCATCAGTAGCCAAGAGTGTATTTCAACAGTTACAGCTTGTTCACCAGCTGCGCCTGTTCCTTGAGACGTCAGATCTAGTCATGTGACACATGCCTTGGTTACATCCCGGTTGGATTATTGTAACACACTCTACATGGGGCTGCCAAAGAGCCACAGCCAAATTGTTAACTGGGGCTGGTTACAGGGATCACACATCTGTCCTGTTGCAACAGCTCCACGGGCTGCTGGTCCGTTTCCAAGCACAATTAAAAGTGCTGGTGATGACCTTTAAAGCCCTACGCAGCTCAGGTCCAGGTCATTTGATGGACTGTATCCTCCCCTACAAACCAGGCCAAGCACTGAGATCTGCTGGAGAGGCCCTACTCTCTGTCCCACCTCCTTCATAGGTGCATCTGGAGGGAACACAGGAGAGGGCCTTGGCTGCTCCCAGGGACTGCAACTCCCTTCCCAGAGAAGTCAAACTGGTACCTTCCCTACTATCCTTGTGCAATCAGGTAAAGATGTTTTTATTCAGACAGGTGTTCCATGTATAATTATATGTGGCCTGTCTGATAGAATGTATTGGGTATTGTGTTACTGATGAGAGTTTGAGTTTTTAATTATGTATTTTAACATTGTTTTAACTCTTTTTGATTGTTTTAATTATGTTTTAACTTTTGTATTCTATGGGTTTAGCTATGTCTTTTTAATTTGGTAAGCCACTTTGGTCCAAAAGTACCAAAGTAGAGTATAAAAATGATGATGATGGTGATGATATAGATATAGAGATAATGATGATGATAAATATAATAATATTTCGGTAAGCCCTGAATAAGTAAACTAAAACATTGCAACTTTTCTACGCACTACTCAAAGGCTTCTTCAGCAATGTCTACTCTGCCTTTTCCTTTTATCACATATCATCTCACTGTTGCAATCTAAAAACTGAGGACATCTCAGGAATTCCTGAGGCTGTGTTGGGTTTCTCTCCACTGCAGGCATTGTTAAGGCAGGCATCGTACCAGAAGAACTGACTAGGGTTGGATGCTGTGGGAAGTTGAGACTCAGGCCCTTTCCACACCAGGCAATTAAAACGGTGCACAGCGACCTCCGATGGAGGTCTTCTGCACCATAGAGTGGACTGGGGTGGACTACTTTTTGTAGTCCACCCCAGTCATGCAGTGTGCTTTTTAAAAACCTCTTTTTAGAGGTTTTTTCAAAGCACGGAGCGCGCAACTCCATGTTGCTCCGTCCCTGTGCTCCGGTGAGATTTGCAGGCGCGCACAAGTGCGTACCTGCAGATCTGCTGGGGGTGGGCTTTAGGCTGGTGAGCTTCTCCAGTTGGTTCTCCACCTCCACCAACCGGAAGCCACCATTTTGGATGCTGGAGCAATGCGGAGCGACGAGCTCGCACTGCTCCTCATCCCAACGGACTCGCCCGGATGCTGAAGAAGTCCGGTGAGTAGCGTTTTTTCGCGGTTCCTTTCCCACGTGCAGAAAGGGCCTGAGTTGCTGAGATCTAATGCCCCCCACAGGTATTATTAAGGCAGACACTTTGCCAGAGACACAAGCTGAAGGGCGAGTGCACGAGGGCTCTTGCCTTCTGGTTTGCTGCCTGGAGCCCAAGCTTGGGTCACAACGGAGTCCAGCTTTACCTACAAAATCCAGATAGAGTGGACAGCAGAACAAGATAAGCACTGGCCTTGGGAAGCTTTTTCCAGAACAGCATGTTTGTTATTTAAGAATATTCCTGGCTGCTCTAGTAGAACCCCATCAGACCACAAAGACTCCAGCTTAATGCCAGGTTAATGACTGGGAAATGCTGTATGATTTTGGGCAGGCAAGCTGACCTTGCGCATATAACTGAAACCTAGTTAACTGAAAAGTGGGTGTCAGCTTGACCCCATTATGCCCACCAGGTTTCTGAGTGCAGCAGCAGGCAAGATCTGATGGACAGAGAGGAGGAATTACAGTGATCTATTATTCCTCTGTTGAGATAGCCTGTCTGACAATCTCCAAGGTTTGAGTGTGTACATCTGGCAATAGGGCAATGAGACAGGATGAGATCCTATTCGTGTACGACCAACCCCATTGCCCAACTATTTCCTTGCCATACCTGCTGGAGGTGATCTTGGAAGCAGTCTTAGTCTCTCCCAAACATTATGTTGGGGAGTTTTAACATCCATCCTGAGGCACCCTCATCAGGGCAGCTCAGGATTTCATGGGTACCATGGCAGCCATTCCCCATTCTCAACCTCTGGCCCTACACATGTAGCAAGCCACACTCTTGATCTGGTTTTTGCTAGTCAAGATGATGGTGATCTGGAGGTAGGAGGGTTTGAAAGAACCTTGTTATCATGGACAAACCACTACTGGTAGGGCTTAGATTTGCTGGGACTCCTAACCTCTGCAGGGGCAGTAGACCATTTAAAATGGTCTGCCCTCAGAGATTAATACATCCAAAAGAATTCCTGAACGCTCTGGGGGACTGGTGATTCTGTTGATACCCTCTGTGGAACAGGGAGATGACCCAGATAATCGACAAATTTGCTTCCCAGTGTTCCTTAGTTGGAAGCAGAGCACAGACTCCTTGGTTTTCTGAGGAGCTCGAGGAAATGAACCACTTGGATGGAGGAGAAAGACTCATGAATTTGATGAAGCATGAGCTAAGACCCATTTTAGAACCTACTTTGCAACAGTGAGCATAGCAAAGATACAATTCTTTGCTGCCAATATTACAGCAGCTCAATCTTGTCCAGTGCAGCGGTTCTGGATAGTTAAAGGACTAATACATCCTAGATTGCAGATTGCTGAAGAGGAACCCTTAGAAAAATGCTGTGTGGTGCTGCAAAACCACTGCTCATCTTTTTGGCCATTAGCCTATGAGTTTCCACAGGGGTAAATACTGTCCCCTATGCTTTTCAACACCTACATGAAGCTGCTGGGAGAGGTCATCCAGAACTTTGGGGTTGGGTGTCATCACTATGCTAATAATAGCTAGTTCTATCTTTTACTTACAATTGATGCCAAGGAAGCTGTGGCAGTGCTGAATCATTATCTGGATGCAGTAAAGAACTGGATGTGGATGAATTCATCCCTGATAGAAGCGGTGTGGGTCAGTAGGAAAGTCAACCTAGGATTGGGATCACAACCTGTTCTGGATAGGGTTGTTCTCCCTCTCAAAGATCATGTTTATAGCTTGGAGGTGATCTTGGATCCAGTGCTCTCCTTGAAAGTCAGGTTGCAGGAGCAGCCAGGAGTATCTTTGCCCACCTTCAGCCATTACACCAGCTGTGCCTTTTCTTCAGGAAGGCAGACCTGACCAAGGTGATCAGTTACCTCTCGATTTGACTACTGTAATGTGCTGTACATGGCACTGTCATTGAAAAGTGTTTGGACACTGCAGCTAGTGCAAAATGCAGCAGCCAGACTGGTGTCAGGTATGCATTTTAGAGACCGTATAACACAGGTCCTGCAAGAACTACCACTGGCTTCCAGTTTGCTTCTGAGGTCAGTTCAACATGCTGATGTTGACCTACAAATTCCTAAATGACTTGGGGCTAAGATATCAGAAAGACTGCCTGCTCCCATATGTGCTTGCCACAGATTTGAGGTCTTCAGAGGAGGCCTTGTTGTGTATCTCAACATCTTGTGAAGTTAGGTTGGTGGGTACACATAGTAGGGCTTTCTCTGTAAGCAGTGCCTTGACTGTGGAACACCCTACCTGTGGAAGTTAGGTTGGCCCCATCAATTTGAAGTTTCTGCCAGGCAGCCAGAACAGTGCCTGTATGGCATTCAGTATTTGACTGGTTTGAATGTTTTAAAACTAGAATCTGGATTGTTTTTGTACAGCTTTTAGGAGTTTCTATAGAGTATTTTAATATGTTTTTAAAATGTTTTTATCTTTGTATGTATTGTTTTAACTGGTTTTTATTTGTTCATCTCCTCAGGAGCTCTTGGTGGCCTGAGAGGTGATATAGAAATACAACAGACAAAACAAGTTTTGAGCTCAGTTCTCCAAGACTTCTGTTGAAGTACGCAGTTGAGTCACTGGGAGTCACAAGGGATTAACTGATATATTACTGAATTGGTAGGACACTTTGGGAATCTTCTACAGCCACTTCCTCTCTCTGTGTGTATGGGTCTTCAGGGACAGAGGTAATCATCTCTTTGTGGTAAGTATGTTTTAGTTCTAGTAAACCTTTGTTGGCAACCTAAAGAGATAGTCTCCTTCCCAGTCTGTTGCAATACACAGGGAGCTGATTCATGACTACAGCTTCAGGCCTGGTTGGTGGACTAGAGCCACCGGAAAACATTTCTCTTCCACTGGGTGGGAAAGAGTCTGCTTCTAGCCGTGTGTATCCCAAAGCCTTCATAATTAAAGAAGTTTCACTAGCAGAGGCTTTGTTAACTGAGGCCATTTCTGCGCGGGGTGAGGGAATCGCCCCGTGCCGCCACTTACGGGGTCTTATGGTTCCCTGGTCCAGTCCAGGCTGCTCTGGAGCAGTGCGTGCTCATCACTCTGCACTGCTCCAGTGTCAAAAGTGGTGGCTTCTGGTTGGTCGAGGGTCTCGACCAACTGCTGAAGCTCGCCAACCTAAAGCCCGCCCCTGGCAGATCGCAGGCTCGCATTGGTGCAAGCCTGCAAATCTGCACAAAGGAGCAGGCTCGCAGTGGCGTGCTCCGTGCTTTTGAAAGACCTGATTTTTGTGGTCTTCAAAAGCACGCTGGACAACCACTTGGGGTCGTTCCAGAGTGGGCTGAGGTGCGGATCTACATTAAATAGTCTGTACCCAGTCCACTCCCAGGTGCCATGATAATGATGAATTTGCAGTGAATTTGGAAGTGGATGTGCCCACCAACTAGTGCCTTTACCAAGATGTGGTAAGGCAATCCTGCAAATTCCCACTTAAAAGTAGTTAGGTGATCCAGTGAGCTATTTACACACACCCTTCCTTGGCTACTGTCCAATATAAAATTCTCATTATGTATGACAACATTCATCCACTCTACTTTTATTTATTTATTTATTTATTTGTGAATACTGACTGTTACTTGCTCAGTTCTGTTTCTCAGAACCTTGAAACACATGAGAGATATATTTCTTCACCCAGGATTATGTTCACAAAAGCTTCTTTTCGCACAATGCAGTACCTCTTCTACAAGAGGTTAGTGCTTCTTCTGTCAACACTGGCTTACCATTATCCGTCCCAATGCCCAACTCACCAAAAGTATTTTCTGCTTCCTTAGCAGAAGGAGGTTATCATCATTTTGCAGATTCTCATCTCATCAGATCATTCCCTTTCTTCCTGCGGTGACACCCAGACTTTATTTTGATTTTTTGGAATGTGCTTTCTGAAAAACAAACAAAAAAGTAAAGATAAGAAATGCAAGTAAAGAGTAATTCTTTACTAAACAGTTTTAGCACTTTGTACTCTCATGAAGCTGTTCTTTGTCAAGACCACCCTAGATCCTACTTAATCTAGTTGGCAATAAGCCTGTGCAAAGTTCAAGGTTCCAGACAAGTGCCAAAACAAAGAGCCTTCCAGCCAAGAATTAGGATTTGTCAGAAACAAGTATTTAGGAATCGAAGTGTCAAAAGTAGAACAACATCTGAGTAATGTGAATCAGAGCTGCGACAAGAAAGAGTCAGAACAACTTGCAGTGAAAAGCAAGAGGAAAGCCAAGGCTAGGAGCTAAGAGCAGAACTGCTGCCTTGCAGGAAACCTCACATACTTCATGGCTAGATTTCTGCTTTCTCCAGTTTTATAAGAAGGTGTGAGTTTGTGCTGCCACCCAACTTCAGTGGCTAAAGCAGATATACTGAATCTGCTGGTCCCTGGGGCTTGAAGACTTTTATTTTTGTAGTTTTCGTTATGTGGAGTTATGGTAGCATTTTCTTCTTTACAGTATCTATGTGCTGTACCTATAGACCAAACCAGACTGTTAGGAATATTGCATCTATTTGCATACCGGAGTTTTATTTTGTTTTGTTTTAAAACTCTGTTTCATCTATGTACTAAGGGGATCTAGTGACCAACCAAGAAAGTAATCTTGGGATTGTGATAAATAGCTAAATTAAAATGTTGCCCACTGTGTGGCTACTGTAAAAAGTAAAGGAAGATTCCGTATTGGTCGTAATTAGAAAAGAAACAGAAACTAAAATGGCTGATATCCTGTTGGTCTTATACAAATCCATGGTGCAAATGTGTCTGGAATACAATGTACAATTCTAGTCACCACATCCAAAGAGAAATATTGTAGATTTGGGAAAGGTGCAGAAAAAGGCAATCAAAATGGTTGGGAGACTAGGGCTACTCCTCATAAGGAAAGGCCACAGCATTTGGGGATGTTTAAATGGGATAAAAGGCAAGTTAGGGGAGACATGGCAGAGGAGTCTGAATTTAGGCATGGTACATAACAAGTAGATAGGAAAAAGCTTTTCTCCCCCTCTCATAAATCCAGAACATGGCCTGTGTACTAATATGTAGTGTTAACAGGGGGTTACATAGTAGTAACATAGTGCTAATACTCAGGATCATCTGCTGAGGCAGAATCGAGAGAGAGAAAAAGAGATAAAGTTGGCCCTCCACATTCACTAGGGCTAGCGTGCAGGACCCTCACAAAAGTGGAAAAATCACAAATATCAAAATGTGTGTGTGTGTGTCTGTGGGAAGGAGGCTGAGACATGGTGGGGAGAGTCCAAACCAGGTCAAAGAAAGGAGGGAGAAGGCGATGTGGATTGGTATGGCGGCCTTATACTTCCCCTCTCACACCTATCTCCTTCCTTGGTGTAGAGGGCATAAGGAGGGGGTTTGTGAGGCTGAGAAACTGAGCTGCAACCTGTTCTTGGCTGGCCAGGTAGCAGTTGATGGAGGAGGAGGGGGGGGACCAGAGGTGGGTTTTTGAAGGGCAGCCTGGCCTGATTGGAGTCACCAAGAGGAAAGGTTCACCTGGAAAGGAAGCACTTGAGGTGGGGGGAGGGCAGGGGTTAAAGAAACTCACAAATAATCAAACTTGTGAAAGTCAAACCCGCAAATGTGGAGGGCCAAGTGTACTTCTTCACACAGCACAGTTGGTCTGTTGAATTCACTAATGTCAGTTTGAAAAACTTTAACAGCGGAATGGTGAACTTTAACAGCCAATTAGGATGGCCCCATTATCAGCAGCAGTATGCCTTTATGTATTATTGGCTGGGGAGCATGAGATGGTGAGGGGCAGTCGCACACATTTTCCAAAGGAGGCTTTTCATAACTGTCTGACTGGCTACTGTGAGAACAGAAGGCTGGTCTGAGCCAGTATGGCTCATCTTGCTTTCTTAACCATGCTGCTACAGGAAATGATTTGAGGTTGGAGAGTAGAGATTGTCCCTATTCTTTCAATTAAAGCACACACACAGCAACTTATATGCAGCAGCAACTTTGCCTCAGCACAATGAGGGCAAAATTGCAGCCTGTAGGTTGCATATATCCTAAATCAATTTGTGCTCCCCAACCATCTGGACTCCCAAAGTTCGATTTTCAAAGGCAAAGATGATCATTTCACATGGAGCAGCTATTTCCCTATGAACATTCTCTATTTCCCTAACTTCAGTCCGAACTCTGAATATTGGCTAAAATCAGCTTTAAAAGCCCAAAAGTGAAACTTGGAAACACACTTCCAGAACTGGTTTTTCAGCCAAGTTTTGGTAGAAAGTGTAGCGTAGCATTGCCTATTGCAGGGGAACAGCATGAAAAGTGGATTATGTTCCCACTGTAGCGCCAGCTGGAGTCACAGCAAGATGCACTTCTGTTTGTGCAGATGTAGACATCTGACCTTTCTTGGACCTTGGTCAGTGTCTCTACTTCTGGGAGCAGTCTATGCACCCCATCCCTATCATCCCATTCTAAAGGAGACTTATGTCACATAATAAGTTTTTGGGAGAACAGGAGTATTAAATGGTTTGGGGACTGATAATTATCAGAAGTCCTGCTTAAAGCAAAGCCTCTGTTGGATGCAACCTGGTTAATTTTTTTTTTTTAAGTCTTAACACAGTTCCAAACATATTCCAGAAGCTCTTGAGGCAGCTGTAATGACTCGCTGTCCATCTCTTCTGCCTGCTGGCCTTTCTAGACAAATGTCCTTGAAAGGGAATGTTGTAATTGTAAGAGGTGTCTTATGGACCCATTGTGTGTTCAGGGAATAAAGAAACTTAGATCACTTGGCTTGAATATGAAATATCTCTCAGATCATCGTCTAATAAAGCCCACAAATGGCAGATATTTATCCACCACCACCTATTCATTTATTCATTAATTGCATAAGATGCACTTGATTTTAATTGGGGACTAATTGGAAAAAATCCAGCTGGGAATCCTTGAATCAAAGAAATGAGCTAAGCAGTTGGCTGGACATTTGGTTCAAGAGGATGAAAGAAACTGTTTGGAAAAGCTTCTTCCAGTGACAGATTGAGGCAGGAGGATAAAAAAGGCCAGCCTTTCTTATATATCAGAGCTTCATTTTTCACAGTGTTGCATAACAACAAAAAAAGAGCTGTAGTGAAGTCAGTCTATTAGCATTCTATAATGCTAATAGACTGACTATGTCTGTCTGTGTCTGTGTATATATGTTTTGCATAATATTATATAGAAGGCACGATTTATTTTTTAATCCAAGGAAATAAATTTACTATATTTATTTACTTCTTCAATAAAAAGAACAATTTGGGTTACTTTGGTTAGCATCTACAGAACACAGTAATGTCTCTTGTGTTTGTTTTGTGTATTTATAACTCATCTGTTTTGGAAGAATACTGATTAGGATCCAATGAGGCAGTTCTTAAAGTATTTTGATTAGTGTGCAACCACTAGGTGTCAGCATTGTTTAAATGTACTTTACATGTTCTTTCAGGTCCTCTCAATAAAAAACACAGAGAAATTCTTAAAAAATAAATAAATAAATAAGAAATAAAATGTTTTAAATAGATTAAACAGATTATATATTTTAAACGGCAGTAATTAAGTCTGTTTCTCAATCACAGACTAATCTTGATCTTGTGGAACAATGATGGGTGACATCTTTGTTTATTCTCTGAATTCTGCAGGTACGATTGAGCATTCTGTACTTTAACAATGGAATCTTGTGCATGTTTAATTGTGAGAGCAGGTCTGATTGAATTCAGTGGGTCTTACTTCCACATAACTGTGAAAGGTATGCTTGCAGTCTGAAGTCCCAAAACCTGCATCAAGAAAAGCCAGATTTAACACATGAAACAAATTGGAAAGTTAAGCAGTATGGCATATATTTCTTTATCTTGCATAATTTATTTATACGAGGTAAAAGTTGAGAAAGAACACATTCACCTGAAACCAGTTTGATGTTCTGTCCACAATCTCTCTTTGTTTGTTTGTTGTGTTAATAAAAGGGACCTTCCTTTCCCCAATAACTCTAGGAGAAATCAAAAGAGCAGGTCAGGTGAATCAAGGATTCAATTTTAGTTGGAGAAAGAAATGCATTTCTTTCTCCCACCCTGACAGAGCAGAATCTGAGAAGAAAAGGAGCACTGAGCCATAAGTTCTTATATTTTAATATTGTTTGCCAAGGTTACCAAGTTACTGCAGTAAAGTGTACATGCTGGGAAAATTTCATGGAGCTAATGAATTTGATAGAATTCAAAACTTTTAAACATCCATTGGCCACGTAGCCACTTATAAGATAAGCAACTATTCCCTAGTTCTTGTTACACAACCCACTCTCCAACCTATTGGCACTGCAGGAAACAAATGTGGTATGTAACCTTCACAGTGCCAGCTTGTTCTTTTGGAAAAATGTCCCTAGCACCAGGATACACAAATAATAGAAATGAAATGAGGGAGAGATTTTTGCAAAAGCCATTCCCCCCCCCCTTCATTCCCCGTCTTTTCAGTCTGAAGAACTGAAACGAGTCAGAAACCTGTACAGAGAGAGAGAGAGAGAGAGAGGACTTTTTCTTCAGCATTGCATAAATATCTGCTGGCAGAGTTATGTTATGCAACACTTATATTAAATACAACAACACAATATAAGTGGATCAGTAGTGGACACTGATGCCAAACCCATTGTAAACTGAAATGCTCAAAAGCTATTCACATGCTCCTCTGTGTATTTTAATGTGCAGTCACATGCTTAACTCTCCTAAATGTGCAACTCCACTTGCATTTCTGTCAACTGGATATGACCATTGGGCATTGTCTTAAAAAAAAACCAGATAGTACAATATAATCTCTGTGTATCTCTGTTTCAGGATGTGGTCCTATGTGTGACTGTACAGAAAGAGTACAAAAGGCATCAGAATTTAAAGCAGGCTACCCAAATGTGGGAGGCATTTTAACTCTCAGTATCTCTCATGTTGCCATCCTAAACACACTTAATAGGAAGTAAAGGACACTGATATTTGTGAGACCTAATATCTGTTAAGCATACAAAGGATCTGTTAGTTCTACAAGGCATGTATTGGTCAGCATTTTATTAGTAACACACACATAAGTAAGTCTCGCTACTCATGGGGAGTGAATTGTTTGCCATTGTGCAATGGATGTATTCTGCTGATAGCTGTGGAGCAAAGTTATGTTTGCAACACCATTGCACATGCAGACTGACCCAAACATCTGTTGCAGAATATTGCTATGCTGCATGGAGTCTGAGTAGGGCTGGCAACGCATCTCTCTGCAAGCAGATATTTACACTATGCCCAGGAGATGTTGCATTGAAGCCATCATATTATTGTTATGCTTTTGTGCTCCTTTGAAAATGGATGCAAGATGAAGTGACATTTCTCTTGGAAATTTTGTTCATTTATTTGTTTAGGACACTGCTTCTCCTTCAAAGTGGCTTACAATATAAGATAAAACAAATTGTATCTTAATATTTAATACAAAAGTTTTAAAAATTGAACAAATAATCTAAGGAAAACATTGGATATAATCTTGCATCTGGTGATGTGGCTATAAGAAGCAGGCTCCTGTCCAGTCCCTCCCAAACCCACACTTTTATCAAGTGCACACCAGGGAAAATGACAGACAAGCATGTTGCTACAACTGGAGACACACAGAGAGGCATCCACATGAACTTCCATGGATCATCTGAGGTCCCTGTGCATGATGTCTTTGCTCTTCATCCAGCTATAGGAAAAGAGCTGGATACCACTGCTTTGTTCTCCACTGACAAGGAAATGACTGGGTTGGAGGACTGAAGCTAAGAGGTTGCAAAAGCTGGGCATGTTTAGTTTGATGAAGAGAAGATTGAGAGGTGACATTATCATACTCTTTAAATACCTCATAGGGTGCCACAGTGAGGAGAGTGCTGTCTTGTTTTCTCCTGACTCACAGGGAAGAACTAGATTGAATGGTTTTAAGTTAGAGGAGGGTAGATTTTAATTGAACAATAGAAGGAACATCTTGACAGTGAGAGCAGTTAGGCAATAGAACCAACAGCCTAGAGAAGTGGTGTAATCTCTTTTTCTTGATGTCTTTCAAAAGAAGCTGGACAGCTACCTGCTGAGAGGCTTTAGCTGGAGATCTTGCACTAAGAAAGGGCTTGGGCCTGATGGCCCGTCCATAGGGCCCCTTCCAACTCTATAACCATTTCTGCACTACACTGTTATAGTACTATTATTCCACTTTCAACATCCTGTGGAATTCCGGGGTTTGCAGTTTAGGAAGGGCCATTTAGAATTCTCATCCAGAGAGCTCTTTCGCCTCAGTAAACTACAAACCCCAGAATTCCACAGGGTGTTGAAAGTGAAATAATAGCACTATAACAGTGTGGTGCAGAAATGGCCTAAGATTCTATGAGTCTATGACAGGGTGAATTAGGGGAAGATCTTGGTCACTGTACAGTTGGTAGAGAATTCCAACCTCCACACAACCAAAAAGGTGAGTTGCAATGGTATAAGTAAATCTGACTTGCCCTATTGTAATTCACTAACAGTATGCCAGCCAACAATTTAAAGCAGTTAAAAACACATGCAAATCATAGCTTAAGAATACAATGCATTTCAACATGGAAAAGGTTGAAAGTAAAGTCCGTTGCCCATTTATGCCTATTTATGGTTTCATACAGACCTTCCTCCAAAGTACTTGGATGATGCACAAAATTCTACTCTGTCTCTGTCAACATGACCATCCTCTATGGGCAAAGCTGGGGACTCTAATTCCAAAAAATCCTGCAGCCTGCCACAGTGAGAAAAAAAAAGTCCACTGTTGGTCTTTTTTGTCATCCAGAAAAATAACTTTTCTAAGCTCTATCTGTGGATTAGGTTAGGCTGCACTGCTGGTTCAACTTCACCCGGTAAGATTTACAGTGATTTCATTCTGGATGAATAAAATATATGCGAGGTTTCCTTTTAAGGGATGCTAGTGAAATAGTTGAACACTATAAAAATAGGACTTCATTGCATTTCAGTTAAATAATGCCAGCATTCCTTTTTTCTGCTCCCCCAACTGGGTGCTTGTCTGGCATCCTAGTAATTGTTTAGCATGAACGACTGTTCTCATGGCTGCTGAGGAGAAGCAAAAGCAGCCCTGAAGGCAGTATTTACCTTTCAGTGAGCTAAGTTCATTCTTAAGTTTCACAAGTCTCCTTATTCAGTCAGCAGTTTTCCACATGCAAATGTGCAAATACTCAAGTGTCATACTGAAAAGGGAACTCTGCGGACAGGGACATCCAACCACTGGCTCCTTTCAGCCTTGAGAGCTTTATACACATTGGAGTTTTTGGGATATATTAACATTTCACTACTAGGATGCCACTGCAAGACCGCAGAAAATACTGACCTCCTTCCCTCAAGCTCAAAGACAGAGCTCTGTCCTTTGAGAGAAAGAATTAATCTTGCATCTCTCCACTTCCCCACCCCCTTGCAGAAATTTTCACATATCCCCCAAAATTTCACAAAATCTTATGAAAAAATGGGATCACACAACATTAGAGTATGGTTGAGATGGCCAAAGTTCTGAATGAGGAAGAATACACAGTCCAGCAGAGGCTATAGCAGTTTGCTGTTGTCTGAGCCTGCTGGGAGGGGCAAGATGCCACCTTTCTCTCTTCTCCTCGTTGATGAGTCAAGTGAAAGAAAACTGCTTTTTCACCTTCAACTCAGTTTGCAGCAATTGAAGGAAGCTGGGGACAGCTTATTTCAAGTGCTTCAAGTGGGAGGAAAAGAGACAAACTGGGACACTTTGAAAGAACTGAAAAAGCGGGATGACAAGATTAATTAAAACTGTTCCAGCTAAACTGGGATAGTTGGAAGGTATAGTATAGGTATATATTATATTTTTCATTAGTTTACAATAGTTTACAGGTTATATGATTGCTTCTTAAGGTATCGTAATGATACCACCAGAGGCTGCCCCTTGTAACATCACATTTGGGCCTTGAAATCTCAGGGTGTGTGATAGTCCAGACCTGGCAACCCTAAAACAAATAAGCATATATTTCTAGTTTTCAAAAGTGGTAATAATTTTTGCATAACTGAAATAGTTTGATTTGTAGTCATATATTCCTTCAAATTTTATTTGGAAACAGGAAATGGAATGAAAAAAAGACCTATTTGATAGAGTTATCGCCAAAGTAGTGCTCGCTCTCTAAAACAAAAATTTGTTGTTTTAAATGTCTGCATACTGCAAAAAGCTTGACACATGTCTTTTAAAGAACATTTAAGAAAGCGTGGAAAGTTATACTTAAGCCAAAATTCTACGAATCATTACAAAACATGGCTATCTCATAATATTTTCTTGTTCACCGTGTGTTACCAAATGGCATTAAAAAAATTAAAAATTATAACCTTCACATATAGCCCAATTAATTAAAATTTAGTCTAATAAATAAATAAAACAGCCAAAATTGAAGTGTCTCCCATCTCCTTTTCTGTCTGCATAGTATAAATGTAAATAATACAGACAGAGGAAACATTCATTTATATGTACATTTTACAGTTTTACATGTCCACATATGTAAAGGTTTTAAATATCTACCCAAATACATATAGTGCTTGAAGAAACCCAAAGTAAGGACAATTAAATGCTGAACTGCAGATTGTTCTAATATCTTTTAAATCAGGAATAAATTCCAACTAAGGCACACATATTTATTAATAGTACAGAAGGAAATGTATGCTTTAAAACCATTAGAAATTACTTGGCCTTTCACAGAGGCATTTTCAGTGTCTTGGACTTGTGCCCAGACTCATCTTTCTAATTTTGGTACTGTCTTCTTTTTTTCTGTACTAAGTGAAAGTAAGAATAAACTTGTTACTGGGATCCTGTTCAGAAATTATGATGTATTTCTTCTCTAGGAAACCCCTATGAAATTCATGGGGTCGCTGTTAGTTGACAGGCGAATTGAAGCAGATACACACATCTGACTTATAACATCACAGTTCACTTTTATAATCATTGTACCATGCAATTACCAAAAGTCCACCCCCCGCGACATTTAAGCTGTTTATCCTCCTCTAACTTGGCCATTTGTGAGTTGCCAGAGAGCAGGGGGATGAGCAATATATACTTTCAACCCTCTCATAGCACACCCAGCTAAACAAGGACAGTGTTTTGTGAACAAGTGGTTAGATTTGTGTGGAAAAGATTGTCTTGTCAATTGCAATTTGAAGCATTTTTATGGAAGGTTGGACTAATAATGGGATTGTTAACTTAAATCAGATACTTGGTGTTGATTATGAATTTTTGCTTTTTTCAATTTTGCAAGAGCAGTTTAAACACTCTCTGACAGCTAAATGGAAATATCTACAACTGAAATATTTGTTACAATCCAGATTTGGCCCTGCAGCTTTAAGTGCATTCAAAGTTCCCTTAATATTAGCGACATTAACTGAGGTCAACCAAGTTTCCAAACAAACAATTTATAAATTTCTGGTATCTATAAATAGGTATGACATTTGAGTTTTAGAGCAAGAATAGAATAGAGAAATGGAATATCCAGTTCTGACTAATTGATGGCCATCCATTTTCACTTCTTAACTAGTATGGGTATGGATCTCCAACTATGTCTTACACAGCAGAAATTTCTCTTTCAGGTATATTGGTTGCCACAATATCTATTCAAGAAAGGGCTTTCTAGATCAGCAGATTGGTGGGGATATAATACTGCTAATGCTTCCTTAATACATATGTTTTGGAGTTGTCCCATAGTACCTGCATTTTGGAAGAAATAATCGCACAAGTAAATTTGGTATTGGAAAGTTCCTTGATATTTAGGAACATGTGTGTCTTTTGAATCATTTACCTGCTTCTTGGAAATTAACAAATGACCAATGGAAGTGGATTTTTTGCTCCCTTTCAACTACTAAAAGACTGGTACTTCATTACTGGAAAGATGATTTTTCTCTGTGTGTGATCTAATGGATCTAACAATGGTTGCAATATTTGAAAGAATGATATAAAGATGAAATTTACAAATTGACTTATGTTTGGATGTTTGGTCAGCTTTTATAGACAATTATGAGTAATGTGGTTACTTTTTCCTCCTTTTGTGTTCTTATTTTCTGATTTTCGTTATACTGGAACATTGTTGTATCTAACTGCACTTCCTTTTGAATGTAAATAATTGTTTTTAAAAAATATATAGGGCAGGCTGTTGCCCCCCCGCCTTTTTTGGGAAGTTTGGGATGTTCTCCTCAATGACGTGGGATTAATGCAGGGGCTGCTAAGAGTGTGTAGAACCACCGAAAATTCCAAGATCCTTTTCAGAATTGAGTTAAACTGTGGAGATAAGCAGACAGAACTCTACAGCTGTGGCCCTGAGGACCTACATTGTTTCACCATGCCACTTTACCTGTCACTACCAGTAGGACATGTACACTAACCTATGAAGGCTTTGTCCCACCAGAAAACTTTCTTGTCTGCGGGTGGAGTGACATTTATACTGCTTCCCACAGTCTCTCAGCCAGACTTCTAGCAAACATGGAATTGTTCCATTCCTTCTTGATAAATACATTTAGGTGAATATTGATATGTGCATCCATTCCACTTTTCTTTTTCATTTGTGTGCCCATGTTTTGGACTTTTTTAAAAAAATATTTTTATTCAGAATTTAGTTTTAAAAATAAAAAAACCCTTCCCACTTCCAAGCTTTCATTTTCCAGTTGAATCTGCTTATTTTTGTTGTGTACATACATAATTTCTGCTTAACAAAGAAGAGAGCAGTTACATTATTCTTTTTTCTATTTCTTGTACCTTTATATCTTTATCCAATCTAAAACTTCTCTCCATTCCCTTTCAAAGTTCTGGATAGGTTTGTTTTTCAAAGAAAATGTTAATTTTTCTGTCTCTACCATATCCAGAACTTTCAATTTCCATTCTTCTATGTCAATATATTTCTTTTCTTTCCAATATTGCGCATATGTCAACCTTGCTGCAGTTATATGTCAACCTTGCTGCAGTAAATTAAAAAAGAAGAGAAGGTAATAATACCTTCTGGTGACATCTTATTTCCCTTTGTTGCCCTAGCATATTTAACAAGTAGAACTCCAGTTTCATTTCAAAATTCAAATTATAAATTCTTTGGATTTCATCATGTATCTCCTTCCAAAAATTTTTTGCTATCCTGCAAGTCCACCACATATGAAAAAAAGACCCCTCCTTTTCTTCACATTTCCAACATCTTGCATTTCCATTCTTAGTTATTTTTTGTAATCTTTCTGGGGTCATGTACCATCTATGCAACATTTTATAAAAATTCTCTCTTAAATTTAAGTTTGGTATAAATTTTATATCAGTTTTCCATGCTCTTTCCCAAGTTTCTATTTCAATCGAATGTCCAATATTCTGTGCCCACCTAATCATTGGGTTTTTGACAACTTCTGATTCCATTTCTCTTTTCAGCAGTAATTTGTAAAGTTTAGAGATTCTCTTCTTCTGGTCACCCTTCATCAATATATCTAATTCATTTTCCTTTTTCTCAAATCCATATAATTTTTGGTCCATTTTAAATCTTTCTTTGAGTTGTCTCCATGGGAACCAATTTAGTTCATGTCCTGCAATCTTTAATTCTTCTACTGTACACATTCTTGGCTTATCCCCTTCCCGTTTCAACAACTCTTGATATGTTAATAGATTTCCTTCTTTTGTTGAAGCAATTTTATATGCTTCTTGAGGTGAAGTCCACACTGGAAGTCCTCTATAAAATTTTTGCTTTATTTGTAGCCAAACTTTCAATAATGTCTTCCGAATACAATGGTTATTAAACTCTTTATTTACTGTTATTCTGTCACAGCATAAGTATTCGTGCCATCCAAATCTATTATTTATTTCTTCCAATTCTTTAGTTGTTGTGTTTTCTACTTGTATCCAGTCTTTAATCAAGTCCAAACAACATGCATAATAATAGATTTTTAATGATGGCACATCGAATCCTCCTCTCTCTTTTGCATCTTGTAATATTTTAAATCTTATTCTTGGTTTTTTCCCTTGCCAAATAAATTTTCATAGGTCTTTTTCCCATTCTTTAAAAATCTTCTCCCTTCCTATTATTTGTAGGTTCTGGAAGAGGAACATAAGCTTTCGTAGTAGGGACATTTTAAAAACATTTATCCTTCCCAGGAGAGATAAATTTAAATTTTTTCATTTTTTCATATCACTTCTGATCTCTTTCCATGTCTTCAGATAGTTGTTATCAAATAATTCTTGATTCTTGTTCATTATAATAATACCTAAATATTTTGTTTTCTTAGGTAGCTGATATCCAGATTTCCCCTCCAGATCAGCTTGTTCTTTTTTTGTCATATTTAGTGTCATCATCGTTGTCTTTTCTTTGTTTATCTTGTAGCCTGCCATCAGTCCATATTTTTGTAAGATATTCATCAGCGCCTGAATAGATTCTTGTGGGTCCTCCAGAAATATGATTACATTAAATTTCATTTCCTTATTCTTTATTTTCAAATCTCTTATCTGTGAATCTTCATTAATTACAATCAACAATACCTCCAATACTGCTATAAATAATAATGGTGATAAGGGGCACCCTTGCCATATCCCCTTATTTATGACAAAACTTGTCGCAATATTTCCATTTATGATTAACCTCGCTGATTGATCTTGATAAATCGTCTCAATCCATTTACAAAAAACTTATCCCAGGTCATATTCTTTCACAATCCGATGCAAAAAATCCCAGGAAACATTATCAAATGCCTTTTCCGCATCCGAAAAGATAAGTGCTGCCTTCTTCCCGGGTTTTTGTCATAATATTCGACCACATCCAATAATGTTCTTACATACGTCTACCTGGGAGGAAGCCTGTTTGGCCTTCTTGAATCTTGTCCTGTAATATATGTCTCAATCGTTTGCTAACACTGCTGCCCATATTTTGTAATTTATATTCAGCAGAGAGATTGGTCTACAATTTTTAACTTCTCTTTTGTCCTTGTCTTCTTTAGGTATCAATGCAATATTAGCTTCTCCCCAAGATTGTGGTTTACCACAGTTTTCAATTTCTTTCAAAGTTGCTTGAAATGGATGAATTAATTCTTTTGCAAACCTTTTATAATATAGCACTATGAAGCCATCCGGTCCTGGTGTCTTATCCACTTTCAAATCCTTTATAACCTCTTCTATTTCAGTAAATGTTATTGGTTTACTTAGCTGTTCCTGTTTTCCCAGCGGTATTTTTGAGATCTTAACCTTTGAGAGGAATTCTGTCAGATTTTTCTCATTTCGGTAATGAAATTTTGTTTCATGAAATAATTTTCCAAAGTATTCTTCAAACTTCTGCTTTATCTTTTCATGATGAGTAATCATCTTCTTCCCGTTTTTCAGTTCAACTACTGGATTACTTTCTCTCCTCTTTTTTAATTTATACGCTAATAACCATTTCCTGATTTTATTGGCTTGTTCAAATTGAATCAATTCCATCTGTTTCATCTTTTTTTTCCTATTTCCTCAGATGTATTCATCATTATCTCTTTTTGTATTTTCTTGATCTCCAGTTGTACTGATTTCTTCAGTGGATTTTCCCTAAATTCTCTTTCTTTCTCTTGGATTTTAGTCATCAACTCTTGATGTTTCTCTCACCTTTTTTTATTCTGGATTTGTCGTTTTTGTGTAAAAAAGCGCCTCTCATTACTGCTTTAGATGCATCCCAGACTGTCTTCACCTTCATATCTCCTTTTATATTTTCCTTAAAGTAATTTTTTAATGCTTCTTTTGCTCGCTGTATTATCTCATCATCATTTAATAAACAATCATTTAAGTGCCATTGAAACTGTTTTACCTTCTCCTGTGTTTGCAACATCACTGGGTGATGGTCTGAGATGATCTTTGGCAGTATTTCTATCTTTTTTTTTTTTTTATCTCTGATAGCAAATGTTTAGAGGTAAAAATATCTATTTGGACCAAGATTGATGTACTTCTGAAAAAAAAGGTGAAATCTTTTACATTTGGGTAAAAAATTCTCCATGCATCTAATACTGCTAATTCTTCACACATCTCAAAAAAGGTTTTTGGCAGTTTGCCTCTCCTTTCTTGATCTTCTTTGCCTTGAGAGGTTGTTTTATCCAATTTAACATCCATGACTCCATTCCAATCTCCTGCTAAAATCCAATCTTCGTACTCATATTGTGGTATTTTTTCTCGCAATTCCTTATAAAATTTTCTTTTATTTTCATTTGGGGCATAAACTCCAACTAATAATTTTTTTTACCTTTTTCAAGATTTCAACACCCAGAATTCTTCCTTCTTCATCTTCCAATATTTGTTTTGCTGGGATATCTTTATCAATATAAATTGCAACCCCCTTTTTTGCTTTCCATAAAGGGAGGTAAAGCGTTGACCTAATTTAGAGTTGCATAAATACTTTTCTTGATTTTTCTTTATATGGGTCTCAAATAGTACCGTGATTTGAGGTTTTAATTTTTCTAAATGATGACAAATCTGTCATCTTTTTGCTTGTGAATTTATTCCTCGTACATTCCATGTTATTAGCTTCATATTTGATTCTTCACTAAGTTTACTTCCCTTTCTTCTTTTTCTCTTCTGGTTCTACTGATTCAGACTCTTCTTCAGACATTGGACTCATCTCATCTGCCGCTGCCATTCCCGTTTTTGTGGCTTCCATTGTTTGATCCAATTTCTTATCATCAGTCCTTGCTGTTGTAGATCCCATTTTCAGATAGTTCTCTTGAAATTCCATTGCTTGCTGTACAGAGTTTGTTTTCATTCTTTTCCCCTCAAAAAAGAAGGAAAGACCTTCTGGTATCTCCCATCTAAGGGCTTTTTCGCACTTTGGGAAGAAAATGGGGCATTCTGTTACTCACCGGACTGGCGTGCTCCCTTCAGTGATCCACGCTGATCCGGAGCAGTGCGTGGCCATGCTACACACTGCTCCGGGGATGAAAATACTGGCTTCCAGTAGGTGGAGGCTCTCCACCAACTGGAGAAGCTCGCCAGCCGGAAGCCTGCCCCTGGAAGATCTGCAGCCTCGTGTTGGTGCGAGCCTGCAGATCTACACAGGAGCGCAGTGATGGAGTGGGGCGTGCCAGGCTATTGAAAGACCTGTTTTAAGCGGTCTTTCAATAGCATGGCGAACCACCAGTTCTGCTCGTTCCAGAGTGGGCTGAAGTCCGAAACTACAGAAAGTAGTCTGGACCCAGTCTACCCCCAAGTGCAAATGTCCTTGCTGAAGGACACGCTGCCCCATTGTAAAAACCAAATGCGGAAAAGGCCTTAGTCCCTTTGATTGTAGCTCTTTTACCAGGAATGCATACTCTCTTCTACTTCTCATGACGCTTGGTGGTACATCCTTAAAAATTTTAATTTCATTCTCATCCACTATTAATTTTTCTTTATAATTTTGATCCAAAATCAAATTCCATGTCTTTTCCCTGGTAAAATATACCACCATATCTCGAGGAAGGTCCCACCGTTTAGCCACAATCAATTCAGTTCTAAAGGCCTTATCTAGGTCATGTTCAAACCTTGCTCTTCTTTGCCCTACATATGGCGCTAGAATATCTGTTACTCTTTGGCTTAAATTTTCCTCTTTCTGTTCAGGGAGTTCCCTCAATTTCAAACTTCTGCTCCATTGACGTATTTCCAATAGCATTAGGGTTTCTTTATCTTTTTGCTGTTCTTTCTTCATCTGTTCCACCTGGTTCTCCAATTTTTGACTTTTTTCTTGAATATCCTCCACTTTTTGATCCATTGTTGATAAATCTGTTGTAAGTTTTTCCAAGCTCTGATTCAGATTTTCTACTTCCTTTTTCAGGTCTTGTTTTATTTCTGTCCTTGTTTTTTTAATCTCTGTCCTCGTTGCCTTTAGTTCTTCCATCATATCATTCCTCATTTTTGGAATTCTTCTAATAATCTATTCATCTCCATCATTTTAGATCCCGTGGATCCTCTCCTTTCTAAAACTTGTGGTTGGATTTGTGCCTGTGTTGTCTTCTTTTGACCTGTTGCCGTATCTTCCCTCCCTAGTTCTTTATTTTTCTCTATATTACCCTTATCATGTCTTTAGTTAAGTAGCAAATAATCAAAATAACATATATAGAGAGTCCACAGTATAATTCAGAATAAATAATATCTTAGCTTAACTATTAACTATCTGGCAGTCTATTTCATGATTACTTATTTCTTATTCTAATGAGAAGGGAAGAAAATTTAGCTTATCTTTTCTATTCTATTATTTTTATAATATGACCAACAATTGATTCATTGCAGACTTAAAGTTCATATTTTAAATCACATCATTTCATATCTTTTTTTCCCAAAAATTCCAAGTCTATTTTTGTCCCTTCCTTTTTCTTTACTCTTTGAAAACTTCACCTCTCTTCTTGAGGTTAATCCATTTAACAAACAGGGACCACACTAACAAATAGTTTTATTCACAAACACCAGTTATTTAATCTCTTTTTAAGCTTCTGCCATATAAGTCAGACAAAATCCCACAATCAGTAGTTCCTTCTTTTTTGCTTCATCTCTTTTCCTGAGGTTAATCCAGTTTATGAGCCCTTTTAAAAACCACAACCAAACAGGACAATGTCAGGATCTAAACACTCCTTCACTTCTCTTCTAGAGGCTAATCCATTTCGGTGCAAAGGGTAGGAAACTATAAAAATGCAACTTCCATTATTTTCCCCCTTTTAGTCTCTTAACCACCTCTGTTATGTCCTCTGTTTATCTCTCTGTTTAGTCTTCTCCTTCTACATTGTCCTCATTCTGTTCCCTTTTCCACCCTTCTACAATTTATTTGTTTGGATTAAGCTCCAAGTATTAATTTTATATAATCAGGCTTAATTTTCCCAAAAAAAGTAATTTTGCAATAGATCTTAAGGGGAAAACATTCTTCAACTATCAGGGGAAAAAGTGAGAGTCTCAGTGCTCACTGGGATCACCAAAGCCAGCTGTGTCCTCCATTTCTCTCCCAGAACCACTCCGCTCCTCTGCAGCTCCGCACCCCCGGACTTCACCGATACTTGTCCTTCTCGAGCAGGAATTGAACTTTAGTATTTCAGCCTTTACACTTTCTCTTCGCCTTGCAGATTCAAACTGGAGCTTTCTTCTTCAAACCCTTCTCATTTCTTTAAAAAGGTTTTTTTTCGCCAGCGCTAATCAGTTTTCCTGGCTGCAAATCTGTGGGAAGGCTCCGTCCTCCATCCCATTTGCGTCGGCTCTCCCTTCACTCTCCACCAGCGCTGGGACGATCAGGGACTTTGTGAGCTGCTCTGCATCCCCTAGCTGCTAAGGGTGTACCTGTCAATCAGGGGACAAGGCCCCTGGGAGATGTTTTCCCTACAGATTCACAGTGGTAGTCCTGAGCCAGCTATTCAGGCTACCAGCTGCACCGACATCTTGGCCGGAAGTCGTTTTGGATATTTTTATCTCCATAATTTTCAGTAACCCATTTCTTTGTGCTAATAAGCATGATGAAGGATATAATAATCCCTGTTCTGAGCAGTTATATTTGTATTCTGCCTTCCTTTCAAATGGTGCATTGATAGAAAGGGCTCACTGCAGCCAGTGTGGACGTCTTTAAAATGAAAGGGGTAGGGGATAGGTTGAAAACAGAGTATTTTTCTGTACTGCTATCTGGATACTATATTTAAAGAGACAACAGTAGGGTATCACAATGATTAGGGTCAGTGGCCATGTTGACTGAGGAATTTTGGAAGTTATAATTATAGTAAAACTATAGTAAAATTTTGGAAATTGTAGTAAAAAGTGAGGTGATTTTTTTCCAAGTTCTTACTAGGGCCATTTCAACACTACACTGTTGTAGTGCTATTATTCCACTTTCAACACCCTGTGGAATTCTGGGGTTTGTAGTTTACTGAGTCAAAGAGCTCTCTGGCTGAGAATTCTAAATGCCCCTTCCTAAGCTGCAAACCCCAGGATTCCATACGATGTTGAAAGTGGAATAATAGAACTATAACAGTGTAGTGCAGAAATGGCCAAAGATGAAAGTTATAATCCATTTGTTCAGCTAAAAAATGGAAAGATCAAGTTTTAGAGCTTGGTCAAAAGATATTATGGCAAACTCATGACAACTTGTATGTTAAAAAACTCTCAGGAAAAGGGAAAAGCACACATTTTTGGTGGATAAATTCATCAGGAGGATTATTTCTTCCAGCTGAAACTGAGTTGAAGATTTGATCTTTATAAGAATAAAAGACATAGGTTGTGCATGACTGATATGATAAATGGCCTTTTAGGAGTGTTTAAACATGACTTTGTTTCTGGAAGGAAAGAAGGAAGGAAGGAAGGAAGGAAGGAAGGAAGGAAGGAAGGAAGGAAGGAAGGAAACTGAATTTGATGGGGAAAAAAAGATTTGCAAGAATCAGGAGAAGAGCCCAAGGATGCTGAGAAAAAAAAATAGACTTCATCTGCCTTTATTATGATTTATAAATCATCAGGCTATTAAAAACATTAGACACATACAATATTGTACTTACAATGTTATATGTACAATGTTCCCCATACATAAGAGTACAGAGTTGTATATGCACAAATTATATTAAAACAATTTTTAAAATGATAAAATGTAATTAAGTATGATTGATCTGGTAGCTACTCTACCCTACAATATGTCCTTTCCATGATACACTCACCACACTATGGCTCTCTCAGGCTACTAAATTTTACATATTCTAGACAACTGCAACTTTCTGGATTGATTTTCTAACCATCCTAGCCTATGTGGACTTAATGCCGATTATTTGGAAGGGAATAAGGATGATTTGAGGTTGATGATGATAGGTTTTTCTAAAAATATTGGTTTTAGACTAATCTTTACTGCTACATGAGAAGTGTAGCTGGAATTAATAGTTTTATTCTATTTGTTGCTTTAAAATGTTATTTCCTTACCTTAAACTTGTTTACGATATAGAATAAGTTGCTTAGTGGTTGCAATTGATTATACATGATTTTTACTAGCTAATCTTACAGTTATATTGTTAGGATGATACGAGTAATCAGCAACAAGTATTAATTTCTGGTATAAATTTAGGATTTAATAGGTGTAACTACTTGATTAACATGTGCTATTTGCAACAAGAGTGGGACCCAATTTTTAGGTATTTGTAGTTTTTTTTAGCTGTAGATTTGTTAAATATTTGTAGCTTTGTGATGTATTGTTTGTTTTTTCATTTGTAGTGTATTGTATTGTATTGTATTGTGTGTTTTTAGTTTTTTTGTATTGTTTTGTAGTTGTGCAGTGTTATTGCTTGTTTTTATTCAATAAATTAAAAAAAACAACCTGCATAAATGCCACTGCAGCCCACCTTAAGAGCCAGCAGATACATCAGCTTCCCCTGCTGATCAGGCCACAAGGAGGAGGATATTTCCACCCATTTCCCACCACCAAGCAATACTGCAACAAGGACTTATGACAGGAGTCCTGCTTCTGATTGTCACAGCCTTGCTCACTGGCCAGACGAGGGTAGAAAAATTATCTTCTTTGTGCCCTGCGTGGAGGCTGAAAGGACCTCCTCCCCCTGATCTGGCTGCTAGCTTTTGAGGTGGGCTGAGGGATGTGTCAGGAGATGTTACTTCATTATGCAGACATAACTGGAACCATTTCCACATTACACTGTTATAGTGCTACTATTCCATTTTCAACATCCTATGGAATCCTGGAGTTTGCAGTTGGGGGGACATTTAGAATTCTCCGCCAGAGAGCTCTTTGGCCACAGTAAACTACAAACCTCAGAATTCCACAGTATGTTGAAAGTGGAGCAATAGCACTTTAACAGTATAGTGCAGAAATGGCCAAAGTAGCCAATGTAGAATACTGGTGCTTATTTTTTAGGCCGGCATTTGATTTTAAATGTTTGTTGTTTTTTTTAAAAAAACTGAGATAGTTTCAACTGTGTTTGATTTTTGAGTATATTTAATGACACTCTATTATGCTATTCCCTGCTGCAGTTTTAGAGTGTATAGGATGTTTTACAGCGTCAAATTTTAATATGATTCTTGTTAATTGCTTTGAAAACTTTGAAGGCAAAGTGGAAAATACACTGTTTAACTAAGTAACTGCTTTAACTAGCTCGGTGGTTGATCTACTTCCCTCAAAGATTCTTCAGGCATACTTGGGTGTGTTTATAACAATCTGATGTAACCTTTGAAGTAGGTTAGTGCAAGTGGTTTATTTTTAAACTGGCAAGGTTCCACAATACAATATTTGATGAGATTGCATCATAGTTGCTATTTGTCTGCACAAAGGGCCAGAGTTATAAAAGGAAAGAGAGGCAAAGGCTGGGAAGCTATAGTCCACACTCGTTGATTTGACCGTAGACAGAACACTGCAACCTTTTTGGCCAGAATTGCCTTTGTGTGTATGTCTGTATGTCTGTGTGTGCATAACCTCAGAGTTTCGGTTGCTTGCCACAAATTAAGGATGACTGAAGCAGTCTAAACCAGTTACCTTCAACCAGTCACCCTCCAGATGCACTTGACTGCATTTTCCTGATCTTTAGCCATTGGCAACATGGGCCATTTCTGCACTAGACTGTTATAGTGCTATTATTCCACTTGCAACATCCTATGGAGTTGTGGGGTTTGCAGTTTCCGGAAGGGCCATCCAGCCCCTCCCGAAACTGCAAACCCCACAGTTCCATAGGATATTGTTAGTGGAATAATAGCATTATAACAGTCTAGTGTGGAAATGATCATGATTGTGATGGTGTTGTTCATATTCCAACACTGATGGAAGTTAAATTTGGGGAAGGCTGGTCTAGATAGATAATTTATCCCACTTTAAGGCAAATAATTTATCCCATTCAATATAAGATTGCCTGAACTACAATAGATTTTTGGAAGTCTAATTCATCACGTACTGTACTGCGGTGTGTATGTGACTGTAGTGACTTTGAATTTATTAACTGGAGCTTGTAGTTGGAGACAAACTTTGTATGGTTTATTTAGCTAAGCTTTTTTCCTAATGTCCCAGTTATGATGTAATTCTGTTTAGCATTATATTAGCAGCATGGTCACTTCTTGATTCATACCAGCCACAATTTCATGCTACATCTGAACTGTGGCTAGTTTAACATCCCAGACCAGCATAGAATCATAGAATCATAATCATAATCTTACTTCACTCACATTATCTCTTTCTTTCTCTTCCTTTTTTTCTTTTCCTTCTTTTTTCTTGTTTCCCCTTTCTCTTTTCTTCCTCTTTTTTCATTCTCTTCTCTTTTTTTACTACTTATATTACTTATATTTGTATCTCTTTCATATTTTTTTCTTTTCTTTTTTGTTGAATGTAAGTTTAATTAGATTCTTATATTAGATTTTCATAACAATATTCTAGGATAAGAAATAGTGACTACATAGAATAGATCTTGGTCGTGGTATAACAATTGTTAGGGTAAAATAACTATTGTTCTTCCAGGTTATATCAGTTATAACAAACTCAAAATTATCTGATTATTTATCTATTTTATTTATTTCTTTTTTGTGGGGATGTAGTTGAGTATTGAACAATACTATAGTGTTGGATTCACATTGTTGATTGATATTATCTTATGGAGCGTACTGCAACATATACATATGGACCTATTGTACACTAAAAAAAATGACTAGACTGAAGTAAAATTTTAAGAGCAATGAGATTCTTTCACAATTCTAAGGCTGTCTCAGGTGGGCTTTTAATTTTGATTAGAAAGCTGTATTTCTCAAAACTGTTCTTCGAATTAAAAATGGTTGCTTCTTAAAAAAAAAAAGTCAAACCTCCTGCCATGCAAGAACACACACTCAAAGCACCCCCAGCAAATGGCTGTCCAGCTTCTATTTAAAAACCTCCAAAGAATGAGACTCCACCACACTCTGAAGCAGCATATTCCACTTTCAAACAGCTCTTACTATCAGGAAGTTCTTCCTGATGTTTAAGTGAAATCTCTTTTCCTGTCGTTTGAATCCACTGCTCTGTGTCTTCTGGAGCAGCAGAGGACAAGCTTGCTCCATCTTCAACATGACATCCCTTCAAGTATTTAAACATGGCTATCAAGTCACCTCTTAACCTTCTTTTTGTCAGGCTAAACATACCTAGCTCCCTCAGCCGCTCCTCATAGGGCATGGTTTCCAGACCCTTCACCATTTTGGTTGCCCTCCTCTGGACATGTTCCTACTTGTCAATATTCTTCTGGAATTGTACTACCCAGAACTGGACACAGTATTCCAAGTGAAGACTAATCAAAGAAGAGTGAAGTGGTATTATTACTTCCCTAAATCTCAACACTATACTCCTATTGATGCAGCCTGGAATTGCATTGGCTTTTTAAGCTGCCACATTACACTGCTGACTCATGTTCAGCTTGTGGTCCACAAGCTAGATCCTTTTCACACGTACTGTTTTCAAGCCAGGTGCCACCCATCCTATATTTGTGCATTTCATTTTTTCTTCTGAAGTTTAGTACCCTAAATGTAGTACCCCACATTTCTCCCCGTTAAAATTCATTTGGTTATTTTTGGCCCAGCTCTCTAATCTGTCAAGATCATTTTGAATTCTCATCTTGTCCTATCCCTCCTAATTTGGTGTCATCTGAAAATTTGATGAGCATGTGCTCTATTCCATCATCCAAGTCATTGATAAAGATGTTGAATAGCACTGGGCCCAGGACAGAACCCTGAGGCACCTCTCTAGTCATTTTTTTCCAGGATGAAGAGGAGCCATTGGTGAGCACCCTTTGTGTTTGGCTGGTTAGTAGATTACAAATCCACTAAACAGTAGTATTGTTTAACCCACATTTTGCTACCTTGTTTGTAAGAATATCATGGGGGACCTTGTCAAAGACCTTACACAAGTCTTGTCAGCCTTTCTGTGACATCATTGATTTTTGCCCCAGGGAGACAGCAAACCTCTCAAGTCATTTTGTCAAGCCTACAAACCATTGCTTCTGTCTCTCTCAGCAGAGAGTCCCCTATCAACACCACCTGTCTCTTCTGACAGTCGACAGGGGCCATCCCATGTCCTGAATTTTCTGAAGACACCTGCACATTCTCTGAGGACTGCTGTACTTTTTGCTGTTCCTCATCATCTCTGATAAGAGAAAGAAATTCAAATCAATTCTGTAGCTCCAAACTCACTGAATGATCCCTGGTCCTTTTACTTCTATGTGCCGCATTCCTTCAAGTGTCCATCTCCTGTCTTTGGAAACTAACCTCCTGCTCAGAGACTTCACCTGTGTGTTGCTCTTTCAGGACAGTTTGCTCTGCTCTATCTAAGAAAACCTCAAGTTGTTGGATCTTCTCCTCCAAGAAGGCCACCAACTTGCACTTGCACAGGTATAGCATTCACCTCCTCCAGCAAGAACACAAACATAACCACAGCTACTGCAGGTGACTACAGCAGCTCCCTCATATTCCATATTGAGTAGTCTTAAATAGGCGCTGAAACAGAAATCTGGGCTTCTTCCTCAAAACTCCCCTGCCAGTTACCCATAGCCAATGCTGTTTGGCTTTCATTGGCCCTTTCTGCACAAGGCGAGTGAATCACTCCGTGCCATTACTTACCGGTTCTTCTCTCTTCGAAGCAACATGGACTTTCCCCTAAGCCCTTCTGCAGGGCTCTTCTCTTGTTGCAGGGAGAATCGGAGCAGTGTGAGGCCCGTAGATCCGCACTGCTGAGGCTGAAAATGGTGGCTTCTTCGTGGGTCCAGACCAACTGCTGACACTGACCACGCCCACAGCCCACCCTGTGCTGATTGCAGGCTCACATTGGTGCAAGCCTGCACATCTGCACAAGTGAGCAGGTACGAAATGGCGCGTTCTAGAAGATTGGAAGACCGGATTTTTCCGGTCTTCACTTAGTGTGCTGGAGGACCACTTGGGGGCGTTTAGGATCAGACTAAGGTGCGGAACTAAGGTAAATAGTCCGAACCTAGTCCGATCCAAGGTGCGGATGACCTCCGTGAGGACACCTGGGCCCATTTTAACTTCCTTGAGCAGAAAGGGCCTTTGTTAACAGAGCTCCTGTTCAACTCTTATAATATAACAGTGTGGTGTAAGGTGCATGCTGCTGGCAGCAGTTATATAGAGCTAATGGCTGCTAGCTTCACTCCCAGTAGTGTAGCTAGAGCTTTTGCTGCCCAGGGTGGTCCCTGAGTTTGCCGCCTCTCTCAATACACACAAAAAATACTACAAAAAGTCAAAACGATGTATAGGAAAATAAATTAAAACACTATGTTTATTTTTGAAGTAAAACTTTAAGTCCAACATTCTAAAATGTTATTTTTCTTGCTTTTCTGTTGGAAAATGTTAAAATACTAATTTATCAGCATATTTTCCTCAAATTATGTATACAGGGTATTTGGTATGTGTTTATGGAGTGATTGTATGAGATATACTTTGTTTCTCACATTTCATCTGTGAGATTAAAAAAAAAATTAGAATTTTTTAGGATATGACTACCAACAATACCTATTGGAGTTTACCAAGGAGGAAGCAATCCCCTAGCTGCAGAGATTCCCTCGACAATCCTGCCTCCTCTGGATAGAAGATAGCACCAATTTCATAGGCTGTGCAAGAACATGGGACATTCACGGCTGCTTGCTAGTTATACCCAAAACCCACAACTATTGCTGAAGACTCTGCAGCAGTTCCATTGTTCCCTGGCTATAGATTGCTATCCTCTCATCCTACCATCCAATTATCCTTTAACAGGTGAGGTTCTTCCTAGGCTCTCTTCAGTTTGTTTTAGGTTTGCCACGTGACCACGGTTTTAATCTCCATAGACAGTCTTCAGATTCTTCAACAGGCAAACTCTTAAGTTTACAAGTATTTCAATTCACACATGCAATTTAAGCTTAAACCTGCCTTGGAAAAAAAAAGCTAGCCAATCATTCACTTTTGGGTCTACACGGTAAAATAACAGCCCAAGACCACATTATAAAGATTTTGAGAGTGCTAGCTGTAGCCACCACACCCTGCCTCTGAATTCATACTCAGGTCACTGCTGCAGATAATATTATCTAGTCCATTTATATAAACAAGTCCAAAAAAAAAGGGAAAGCAATTAATCCATTTGTTTTTATCTCTGTACTGGCTGTCAGAACACTAGGGTGGCTCAGACTGAAATTCTTATATGGGCTTAGGTAGGAATCTGCTCCTAGTAAATGCTAGTAGGCTTTCTTTTGAGTAAGACTGAGCTGCTCTGTTAAGCCTGCATTCCAACCCTGCAAATTTACTTGGTAATGAGTGAATCCCAATGAAGCCAGCAGGACTTACTCCTGAGTAAACATGCACATGAGCAAGCCTGTACCTTTCTTGAAATGCCGTGTTGGTTAAAAGCTGCAACCCTTCCTGTTCTCCCAAGAATAATAGCCTAGCATTTCTCAGATAGGAATGTTTCCACTCCTCTTGCTTTTTGGTTGTCATTAAAAAAAACAACAACCTTGTAACAAGTAGAGGGGAGGGGGATTTGGCCTCAAGGCTTTGTGAAGCAGCAGGTCAAAGGCTCCTTTCCAAAAAATCCTCAAAGAGGCTTGGAAAAGTCTCGCTGCGGAAAGGGTCACTCCACAAGTTTCCTGGAGGCAAGGCTAATGGCAACAAGACCAGGAGGCGGCTAGGAAGAACCAATCAAGGCTGAATGGCTTTGGATGGGACACAGGCAAAGGAGGGAGGAGGGAGGAAAGCTGTGGTATGGTGACCCTCATCCCTCCCTCTTGCCTCAGGCGGCAGAGAGGAGGTTGCTTCAGTGGCACCCCCAAAAAGTGCCACCCAGAGCGGACCACCCTCCCTGCCCCTAGCTACATAACTGTCTACCCCCAAGCTCAGCAGAAGCCCCACTCCCCCAGTCCATGTGCTCAGGGAGAGCACATGGTAGAGACAAACACATCCACACAAGCCTTTAAAAACACACAGTCGAGGATGTCCTCTCAGACACAGCTCACCTTCTGCTCTCTCAAATGTTGGAGAGCTCTTGAGCCTATCTTGAATAGGCCGATTGCTATGGAGATGAGGCCTAGCAGCAAGAGCAGTATATTTCCTCAGGAACCCAACCTGTGTCTGTTAATAACTCTGAATACAGATTGTATTGGGGAATATGGGGAAAAGTTACAGGTACTGGACAAGACAGTTTAGGGAATTAGAGACACAGGATCTCAGATCTTTCTGAGAAGTATTACCTATGAGAAAATAAAATCCTGAGCAACTCTAGGTATATACGCTAGTCTAATATAAAATGGATGGCAAGCTAACCACCCTGAAGTCAAGCTGAGTGTGAGCACCTCACTTATATGCATCTGGGCTTCCTCTGTAGCTGAGGCCTTGAGTGGTGGGTATGCTTCTGTTCAAATAGGTCTCAGTATCTACGGCATGGCATCTCAACCTCCATTGTAGTGGGTGGAGGACCCCAACTGAATGGCCACTAGAAAATCATTAAACTGGAATATATGAGTATGTTTTCTCCTTCTGTGTGCAAGACAGTCATCTATGTTGTTTCTTTAAGAATTGTTCTATAGCTCAAAGGTCATTCAGGTACGGGCAAATAACACGTAGTTACCACGGGAATGCAGCCAAGTGAATTGTTACTATGGAAACTTGGAGCCAGGACTGGCTGAGCAAGCTGTTGTGTAAACTGAAAGTACAAACACACATACAGAAGACGTCAGTTTCTCAAGTGTTAAGAGTTTTGATTACCTATAAAAACATAGTTCTGTTTGAAGGACTTATGAAATACGAAGTTTGCATGTATTTAGTTAGTCATGCTTGAGCTGGTGGTTCTTTTTTAATGCCTCAGTGCTCTTTAACGCTTTATTTGCGACCGAGAAGAATAGCGATCCCCATTTTATCTATTTTCCCAAGGTTCACATTTACAATTGAATTCTGTTGTACACCATTACAATGGGTTGGATCCAGGTATAGGTGCCTTACAGCAAGATTGGTTGAAATTGCAAGACCATGGCCATTTCCGCACTACACTCTTATAACGCAATTATTCCACTTTCAACATCCTATGGAATCCTGGGGTTTGCAGTTTAGGCAGGGGCCAGCTGGCCCCTCCAGAAACTGCAAACCCCAGGTCCATAGGATGTTGAAAGTGGAATAATCGTGTTATAAGAGTGTAGTGGGGAAATGGTCCATGCCTCCACAAAACCACACTTCCAGTCCTGTCCCAAACGGCAGGCAAATGATTATGGAACCTGATGAATGGAATGAGCTGCCCAAAATTAGGCAAAACCTGCTTCAGCAAATAGGGCTCTTGCTCACAGAAAGGGCCCCTTGTTGGTTTACTGGATATAATAAATGTGTGTAATAAATAATTATAATAAATATATTATTACCTCTTATATAGACAATATATTAGTATAATAAATATATTTGTTATTTGTAACAAAGCTTCCTTCTTTAATACTCATAACCACCAATAAAATAATCTTTTGTAATAGGGCAAAGGTCTACCAACATCCTACAGAAGTGCTGCCCATAATAGTAACCAATAATAAGTGAGGTGGCTTGATTCAGGGCAGAGAGCTCATTCTGTGTGCATGTGGCAGTTTTCTATAAAGCTAGACCCCCGCCTACTGAGTCATAAAGTGAAAACTGTTGTAATATGATTTTATAGATACCCAGTTACTTCACTCTAATGGTTCTAAAGTTCAAAAGAAATTACAGTTGGCTTGTTTTGTCATCACATGCCTCATGTGAGCTTTCATGACTAGATAGTGAATTTTGTTATTTAAGTTCAAAGTCTGCAGACTGTTGTGTACACACGTTAGCAATTAACACTTACTAGTCTGGAGCATTAATGTACATTTCCAGGCCCAGAACAAATGTAAATTGAATGTGTCAGGAAAGGAACTATTTATCTCCAACTAAAGTTTCTAGGTGTCCCTTATTATAAGGGGTATCCCTTATGTGAGTGTTGGAAAGCCTGTCCAGGCAGGAATTTGCCCTATCTGAGGGTTTTATATACTGAACAAGATGCCAAAAAATCCTGTACTTGGGCATATGGACCCTTTGTAAAAACAGAAATGTGTACAAAATCATGTAATTTGTAAATGTGGAATGTATGTAAATTTTACAGAAAAATACATAGCTAAATTACTATGTGCTGGACTGCTGTTAAAGGTACAGAATATGGGATTCATTGAAAAGTTATCCTCATGACCTTGCCTCAAACAAAGTAAGGTTTGAAAGTTTTATATTGAAACAAAATATTAGCAATGAAGGAATGTAAATAGACTGCATTCTAAAATATAGTAGCATCGATTGACTTTCAAAAAGCTAAATTAACATAGACCAATATTTTCATTTGGTATTTAGGTAGATCACAAACTTGTTAATAGCTACTTCCTGATTGCCAATCCTGCATGTCACGAATTTTGACTGTCGCTTATTGCTACTTTGAGCATCTGGCAATACTACCTTCAACTGTCCCCATTTGGCAGGGACAGACCCAGTTAATCCCAATTTCTCTTTCCTTCTACTTTCCTTTTTTCTTTAGCTTACTTTGCTTGCTGTAAAATGAGTTCAAAGTGCAAAAGTTGTTTCTACTCAATTAACTCAGCAGGGAGAGAAGAGAAGAGGATGAGACTGAATCTTGGTCTTCCTAGCAGACTCAGGCAGAATCAACATGCTGCAGCATCTCCTAGCTTGTTTGTTCTTCCTCATTAATAACTTTTTCCATCTGGACCACACTCTGATGTTGTACGGCTACACATGTCCTTGTTTTCAACTGTGAAACATTGAAGCGTAAGAGAGCAACTTTATTTTTTCAAGTCCCAATGCAGATGGATTTGAAACCTTTTGAATGTTAATCGATGCTACTATTTTAGAATGCAGTCTATTTACATTCCTTCATTGCTAATATTTTGTTTTAATATAAAGCTTTCAAACTTTGCTTTGCACGAGGCAAGATCATGAGAATAACTTTTCAATTAATTCCATATTCTGTACCTTTAACAGCAGTCCAGCACATAGTAATTAGCAGGTGAAACTTTTGACATCATGCCAGAAAAATCTTCATGCCAGAAAAATAGTTCCCTGTTTAAAAATATTGGGCAGTTGTTAAATGAGCAGAAGCAGGAGCTGTTAAAACCACAACAGTGTAACAGTATGTGTAAGTTGCTAGCCTAGAATATATTATGGAATTGGAACTGTCCTGTGCAAGAATGTTCCAAGATCCATCTTGGAAGGAGTTTACTAGTGCCAAAGCAACAAGGGATGTCTGAAGGAGTTATATGCATTTCATAAGCTATTTCATAGAAATAAGCTTAAAACAGAGGCAAACCAGTTAGTGCTCACTGGCTCTCTGCTCCCAGCCCCTCAGTGTCCTTGGCGCGCAAGATGTGTATAGTCAGTTACAAAATAAGTTATCTTAATGCTGCACTGGCACATAAATATCATCTTGACTGCTAGTGGAAGTAGTTTTCTTTGTGAAAGAATGTAATTGTTTTTGTTAGTGGTAGAAAGGAAGTCTATGTATAACTGGCAGGTATTACCTTACATGAACTCAGCAACTGAATTGTTTCTAGACTTGATGGTTCTCAGTATTCAGGCTTTAAAAAAACAGTATTCCTGTTTCAGAGGAAGGTGGGATATAAATCGAATAAGTAAATAAAATAATAAATAGATCCTGCCTGTCAGCCAAGAAGGCATACTCTCCAATATTCATGACTGAAAAGTGGGACACGTGTGGCTAAACACCAGCAGAGTGTGGTCAAGATAGTGTAAGTTATTAATGGAGAGGAACGCATAAGCTAGGAGAGGCTGCAGTATTTTGCTCTTGCCCAGGCCTACTGGGAAGTCAAAATTCTACCCTCATTTCGCCTCTCCCTTCAGCGGGGTTAATTGAGTGCAAACTATTTTTGTACTTTGAACTCAGTTTGCTCCATGGAAGTGTGCTCTGGAGGAAAAGAGAAAGTGGGAAGAAGAGGGAGAAAGGGGGGCATTTTAAAAGTAGCTGAAAAAGTGGGAAGGTGGAGGAATAATCAAGACTTTCCCTGACGAATTGGGACAGTTGAAGGGTGTAAGAAGGGTAAATGAGATGCTGGTTTCAAAAATTTTAAAAAGTCTGAACACTTTTCAAATATACCAGTTTTCAATTGGTACAAGTGTCTTCTCATGAAATGTATGTGGGTAATGCTGCTGCTTCTAATTTACACAGTAGTTCTATCTATCTATCTATCTATCTATCTATCTATCTATCTATCTATCTATCTATCTATCTATCTATCTATCTATCTAATCTATCATCTATCCATCGTTGTAAATGGCTAGGACCAGTATTGACTTCCTGTGAGTGAATGTGTATTCTGACTTATGCTAAAAATCAAATTTTTCCCCAATCAACATCAAGCCCACCCTGAGCCCAGCCTGGGTTATTTTCAGCCCAGTTTGGCTCTTCTTGTGGCATATGTGCTGCTTTTAGTCCAAATCAGAAACATGATTGAGAGTCAAATCTTTGCCCTTCCCAGAAAAAAATTCATTTCAAGAGAGCAGGTCTGCTGTCCTCACATAATGACTGATTCATATTATCTGCAGGTCACATGAAACACGATCAGTGGCAATGATGGGGTCATCCAAAGTGGTGCTCTGTGCCAACTTATGTCCCAGGACTTAAAGTTGCGTCTTGATGATTCCCTCATCTAAATGCATTCTTGGGTTAAAAGCTTAAGTAGAAAGGCAGCACATTGCCGCTGAAGGGGGTTGTGACAGTAGAAGCTGGTGTATCCAAACCCTCAGATTCTCCACATGTGTTTCAAGACAGTTGCAAACCTCACAAGGTTTTCTCCCCTAGTGACTCCTTAATTTGTTTTTACTTTTCAGATTTTCTGGTAGAGACCTAGTGCTAAAGTAGTAAAGTATAATGGCTCCACACTACATTCTTATAGTACAATTATTCCACTTTCAACATCCTATGGAATCCTGGGGTTTGCAGTTTAGGGAGGGGCTGGCCAGGATTCCATAGGATGTTGAAAGTGGAATAATTGTGCTATAAGAGTGTAGTGCGGAAATAGCCTGTGTTTCCTCAGAGCACAATTCCTCTCTCCCCTGCTCTTCCTCTGTAAGGAGTCCTCCAATGCCTCAATTCACATAGGACCTGTATGGGGGGAACAAAATCCTGCTCCAAGGAATGATTAGCACCATTACAGTTTTACACTTTTGTGCTACAATTCATTCAAACATGAACTCTTTTAGACAGAGCACAGTTAGCTCCAAAGTCACCTTGTGTTTGAGCAAATAGCAGCAAGCATGTCTTTTATGAAAAGCTGCTACAATTGGATGGCTTAGTTTTTTGTGACTTGAGATTAATGGCAAAATCACAGAACCACTATGCTACAATTTGGTGAACTTCATACATGGTTACACCTGCAAGATCAAACAGCTGGCAAATATCACCTCGCTTTCAGTTTACGCTCTGAGATCAATCGCTGAAACATTTTTGAATGTTCTTTTGCTTTCTGAGGTTCAGTGAGAAAGAATGCATGAGAGAACCTGGGAGGTGAAGTCTCTCCTACCTCATATTCCATCAAGGACTTGATTTTCAGCAGGCTTTTGCGTTAATTGTCATTTAAATTATTTAAGTGCTTTAATTTTATTCACTTGAATGTCTCACAGCACCATCCTCTGCATTTTTGCTGATTATTTTAACATGTTGTTTACTTGTGGCCTTCTGAGTCAATTTGAGCACCTCCATTTATACATAATCTTGAAATGAAGAATGCTGTGGTAGAATTACTGTCCATTCTACACTCTGGTTGATGGTTTTAACTGTCATGAAGACTTTATCCCTGCTCATTGTTCTTCCAAGGTTTCCTCCACACCTACAACTAATTGGTAGAGCTGCAACTGAAGGGGTTAAATCCAATGCCACTTGCATAGGAAAAATAAGCGAATTGAATTGTACATCTGAGTAAATTGCAGATGTCTTTGTCTTATCTCAAATTTTAGGAATGGCCTTGCAACACTCAAAGGTCTGGGAACTAAGTGGGAGTTAGGCATACGCCCTCATTTTGGCTACATGCATCATTTTGTATCATTTTCTAACTAACTCTTTGATCTCCTCTGTGCCAGTCAATGATGTAATGGAAAAGTTAACTAAAGATCTTTTTCTCCAGTGATGGGCGGGCTAAATGAATGATTGATTGCTGACATAGAAGGCAAAAGGTATATAATGATGCTACCTCAATTAATTGGCATGACAATTTCTGAATATTTGTCGTCCTTGCGTAAGAAATTGTTAAACAATAAAGGCTTTTTAATTTTTCCCTGGAAACCTGGTCTTCGTCTCTTTCCTGGCCACAACATTTCTGGTGCATTGGCTGGGAAACGGGGGAAGGGGCTATTCTGTCCCCCTTGATGGACGTCTGGACGTCGGGGATTGCGGGCCCCCCTTGACAAAATCCAGGGCACCCTCGACCTTTTGTCAAAGAGGTTTGGTTGGGGAGTGGTGGCATCTCTGGCGACAGCGATCCAGTCAACGGACCTCGGGTTACAGCTGGAAACCAAGCCTCCCATGGCCCTCTGGTGAGTAGACCCCCCTCATGTTTGGGAGGGGGAAGGGGGAACTGATCACTCCCCGAGTTTCGGCCGACTACCTCTCAGCAGTGGAGAGAGAAACCCCGAAAACTCTTGGTATGGCGGAATAATAAATGAGACGTCTCAATTGTGGTTTAATGGGCCGAATGGGAGGTTGTTCGTCTGGATGAAAGATGCGTGTGTGAGTTGCGTGGGTATTGCACTTCCTACGTCCATGCTGTTGATAGTCCAGGTGGCTAGGTCAATACCAGAGTGACTGGAGTCAAAACCCCTTTGTGTGGGCGCACGGGACCCCCTTCACCCGTGCGTCAATCCCATCCCCATTGTGTCTTGTCTGGAACTTGGGAGGAAATGGGTGGGGGAGAGAACCAGCAGAGCCTCTGGGCTGTATGTTAAAGAATTTAAAGGAGGATTTAGTGGAAAAAGAAAAAAAATGGTTTGTTTCCTCTCTAGTTGTCTCTCGGTGTTTGAAGCCATTTCCTGAAGCCCGTCCTCCTTGGGCTCTCTGTTGTTTTAAGCCAGAAGTTAACTCAGCCAGAGGCTAGGAAATGGCAGAAATCAAGTCAGTACAAAAACCTCAGGAGTTAATGAGAAATAGTGAGGAAGCAATGCAGAATCTCATTGTTTTCTCTAAGTGTAAGGAAAAAGCCTGATGTTGCAATTCAGGCAGTGGGAGTTTTCAGTTTCAATCCAAAGGGCTTCAGAGAGCTATTACTATGTCAAATGCTATAATTAACTGGAAAGGAATCCCTTTGTCCCATGCTAAAGGCAGTGGGAGCAACTCTCAGCCTGACGGAAAGTAAGGCGTTTTCTAGGACCAAGTCTGACCTCTTTAATGGAGATTTAATGGGCCGGCAATTAGCAGTTAAAGGGTTTCAAGGAAGAGCGAGGAAAGGCTAGCTCTTATAAATGGTGGCTGCATCTGAAAAGGAAGAGAAAAAAAGAGAGAACTCTGTACTCACTAGGAATTCCCCCTTGCCCCTCTCTGTTGAAAGAAAAAAAGAAAAGAAAAACAAACCTGACAGCCTGGAGACCGTAACACTGAAAGGGAGGGGGACAGGCAGCTTCTCCCCTTTTAATGATAGAAACGAAGTCTGGTTTCCTGGTAAATTCTCTCATGTCTCAGAAAAGGGAAAAAGGAAGACTTCACTATATTTAATGAGCTGTCAGCTTGCAAATTCCCATCCATTCACCATCACTTAAGGCTGTGTATGCAGTGGTGGACAAGACTCAGAAGGAATTTGGAAGAGGTTCTAGCAGTGCCAGCAGCAGAAGTCCAAGTGGCCCCACTCAGACAGATCAGCTGGTAGTTGATGCTCAGCAGTCAGGGGGCTACCTGCGGGGTCAGAGTTATTAATATACACCCTTCATCATATCGGACCTACTAAATTGGAAGACACACTGTGCAACTTATATGGAAAAGCCACGAGAAATAATAGAACTTTGCTCCAGAATCATGGCCTCACATGTCTCTAACTGGCAGGATTGTCAATAGTTGCTTTTGACCTTGTTCACTACTGAGGAGTGGAGGAGAATAAATTCAACATGAGGAATGGCGAGCCAGCCAGGAGGGCACCAGAGAAGAGGCAGAGTTCCCCTAGCTGATCCAGGGTGGGATCCAAAAATCTTGACCAGATGAATATGCTCACTGATTATCAAGCCCCTTTAGTGGAAGCAATGATAGAAGGGATGAAGAGAGCTGTTGAGACTCCAAGCAGGCAGGAGGAAGAGGCAAGTGGAGAGAAAAAGACAGAGGCCTAGATTGGGAAGAAATCAGTGTGCAATTTGCAAGCGGGAAAAAGGGGGAAGTTCAGGAATGATGGACTTAAAGCTGTAAAACTCTATCTGACAATGAGTTTTTGGAGAAGCAGTTGACATAGGAATCTTGAACACATGGGAATTGTAGTACCTGAATAAGTTTCCCCCAAGGACCCTTGGGAATTCCAATGCAAAAGAACAGAGAAGTAGAGCCCCCACAGAGGCTTTGAAGCTGCAGCGGCAGCTCTTTAGGAGACAGCCACGCTTCACTCCCACCGGTCTCTTTACTCAGGTGTCTGCATGCCTGATTGCCTGTCCTTCCCCTGAGGAGACAGATGGGGAGGGGAGCAATAATACCAGCAATAAGGAGTGAGAGCCGCTGCCAGCATCAAGAGGCTTCCTGGAGGAGAAGCGATGACTAAAAGCAGCCCTCCCCCCCCAGCTGAGGCGCCGGCCAAGGAGGCCAGGCAGGTGACGGGGGGGAGAATGGTATGCGGAGGCTGCTCCAGGGATGTGAGACTTTCCCCCGTGAGCGGCGAAGACGGGGAAGGTATGAGCACCATTTCACCCCCTCCCTTCTTAGTTCGTCTGATGTTTGGAATTTTAGAACCAGGCAAAAAAGGAAATAAAATGCAGCAGAGCCAAGCGGCTGACAAAAAAAGCTAGCAGGGCAGCCAAAAGTTCAGGAGCTGCAAGGGGCTGAAGAGGGCAAAAAGGAGCGGCTCAGCAGCCTACGGCCATACCACCCTGAACACGCCCAATCTTGTCTGATTTTGGAAGCTAAGCAGGGTCGGGCCTGGTTGGTACTTGGATGGGAGACCGCCTGTGAATACTGGGAATTGTAAGTTTTTGTAAAATCCAAAATAAGGTAGAGGTCAGAAGGTGAGAAGGTGGTAGGAGACCCCAGAAGAGGAAGAGGGTCTCTGGGAGTGTGCCAATGTGCCCAGTGTGGGCAGAAGAGGGATAGGCGAGAAAAATCTGGACAGATGGTGAAGACAGTCAGAGAAGGATGTGGATATGGATGTGGATATGTGATGGATGTGGAAGAGGACCGAGTGAGAGGTGATGTATGATGAGAATCCTTTTGTGGAAGACGATAGCAGAACTCCATGAACAATGTCAGTGGTCAGCAGTTAAGAGGAAAAGTTTTGTTCCCGCCCATAAACTGAAAAGGGCAAGGGCTCGGAGTTGTGACATTCTGGTGAGAAACGTTGGCAGCAGAAGTATGGAGAATACGGGAAAGGGCCGAGTCAGAACTGCAAAGTAGCCCCCTCACCAGTTCCCGATAAGGTGGAAACTGGAAAGGCTCCCTGGCTCAGTCCCAGCAGGATGGAGGAGGTGATGGGACCCCTACGAGCAAGCTGGGAGAAGAGGTGGCGGCGCACATCTGAGTTGGGAGGGAGAAAATAAGGGAGCATTTCTGAGAGGCGATAGAGCGCCTCTCCAGTTTGGAAGTGGAATTGCAGTTAAGGAACTCTGGCTGAAGAAGGCAGAGAAGGAAAAGAGATGCAAGCTGTGAGACAGCTAACAGACCGACAACAGCCCTGAAAAAGCCCACACATCATACAGGCTCAAACAACAGACCTGCATTTGTCCACAAGATCATCAAAGATTAAACCACTGTTCTAGGAATCACCCGGAGGAGTCACATTGTACCTGCAGACCTCAGAATTTAAGGAAACTGGAGAAGAAGAAACAAAAATCCTGAAGACATAGTAGTTCAACGTGTATGGCCCAGATAACAGCCCTGGCTATGTTTTTGGACTGGATGCCAGCACAGGGCAAGTAGCATGATACCACATTCATCTTAGCCCATTTTTTAGAAACCTCTCACTCTCATTCCAAGTGCAGCCCACAACAAGAGAAACCAGGAGTGTTTTTTTTCTCCCAGAGCCCCATCATGATGGGGAAGAAGATGCAGTACACACCTCATAGAGTCATAAAGTTGTTACCTTTCAGCAAAAGCCCTTTTGGATGGATTAAGGGAACATAACTCTACAGGAAAGAGTTAGTGCGTTAGGGAAAGCTCTGAGTATGACAAGGGAGAAAATGTTAAAATAGGGGTTTCTTTCCCTACAAGCACAGGCACACCCTCAAACCAGGAGACATGGGTGAAGGATTGGGGGCAACCTGGACATGGGTGGAGGAGACCTATCAGGTAGTAGTGACAACCCCCACTGTGGTAAAGGTGGCCTGGATGCTAAACTCGGGACTCATGCATCATTCTATGCATGATCAGATTTTGAATATGGGAAAATACCATGGGTTGAGGTAGGTGAGGAAGGGCAGGAAGTCTGGTTTGCCTATTTTATCACTAGAGATTGGAAGGTATGTGTATATGGCAAATAGGCATGCCCAGGGAAATGTCTCAATGTTAACTTCTTTCCAGTTACAGCATAGGTTTTACTGAGTTGTGTGAGAAAAAGGGGGGTTGGTCCTCCATAGTCAATTCTGGAAAGCAACCAGTTTTACAATGGCAAATAGGTATATGGATCATCTTCTGGGATGAAATATTTGGCCACTGAGGGAATCACTTTTCACTCCCGTGCACAAATTGATATAGTTTGGCTGACCAAAAATGAAAAGGATTCACAATAAAAGCAACAGATACATGACAACACATGATCCCCATGGAGGGAATTGGTTTTCATGTAAGGAAGATGCGTTGTTGGCTGTCAGCCTAGCATGAAATAGGTTTAGACTATCTCTTCAGTTGTGAAGGGGTACTCAGTATTTTGGTAAAATACAACCTGTTGTCATTATGTAAATGAGTTGAATGCAAAAAAAAGGGGAAAAAGCATTTTGAAGTATACAATATTAATAGAACATTCTAGTGGTCTGCAGACATGAGGACATGATTATTGGGTTCCCTAAGTAAGTACGGGTAAAAGCACTGTATGCAGAAGTATTTTGCACTAACATAATGGCTTTCCTAAACTGCCTGTCTTTACTCTGCATGTTAAAAAGTGTTTTCTAATCTGTAATGTCAAATCAATGGAAGGAGAAAGCTGGAGGTTCCAAAAGGTGGTTACAGAAAAGGGGGGTCAGAAGAATTCTGGGCTAGATAGTATAACTGGACTCCGGAGGCTGCCAGGCGTCATACATCAGACCCAGCAACTGCTGAGGAATAAAGATTGGGGTAGATTTCTGCTGGGGTTACACCAGGAAGCTAACCTCTCTACGCAGAAATCAGACCCCCTCCGTTATTGGGAACAGTGTGTAATGTGTGTTAGTGAATCCTAATGCTGCTATGCAGTTTGCTGTTATATATTACTTGTGCTATAAGGAAGAGGAAATAGTACATGCTTTAAATTGCAAAGTTTTGAATTTAGCATGAAGGGGGGGAAAGAAGGGGTTAAATCCAATGCCACTTGCATAGGAAAAATAAGCAAATTGAATTGTGCCTCTGAGTAAATTGCAGATGTCTTTGTCTTATCTCAAATTTTAGGAATGGCCTTGCAACACTCAAAGGTCTGGGAACTAAATGGGAGTTAGGCATACTCTCTCATTTTGGCTACATGCATCATTTTGTATCATTTTCTAACTAACTCTTTGATCTCCTCTGTGCCAGTCAATGATGTAATGGAAAAGTTGACTAAAGAATCTTTCTCCAGTGATGGGCGGGCTAAATGAATGATTGATTGCTGACATAGAAGGCAAAAGGTATATAATGATGCTACCTCAATTAATTGGCATGACAATTTCTGAATATTGTCGTCCTTGCGTAAGAAATTGTTAAACAATAAAGGCTTTTAATTTTTCCTGGAAACCTGGTCTTTGTCTCTTTCCTGGCCACAACACAACAGCTATTTGTTTTTATTTCTGACAGGCTTATTTCAGACTAGCAGGCCTGAAACTGATGTCTTGTTGACATAGTTGAAGTTGTTCCTGTTGTACCAGGTGCTCACAAGGATATAAATGTGAGTGAACAGGGTGGTGTTAATGTAAAAGGTCCATATCCTGTATCAGTCTTTCCCAACTCCATGCTCTCCAATGGGATAAAATTTCAATAATCCCTTAATCAGCATAGTTTTTTTCCTGTTGACATTTGGGTGCGTTTCTTAACATATATGTTCCTTCTCCTCCTCCTCGTTAGGAGCAAGTCACAGAGTATATTTCAAAGAAAACAAATAACATTACTATGTTTCATTGTCAATGTTTGCGTATTATTTGCTGGCTAATTGAACTTCTGGTTCATCTCTGATCTCCAGTAAATTCCTACCTTTTCATCTAATTATGTGGCCATGTGCTTTTTGCTAACTTGTCTGAAGAACGCCTAGGAAAAAAAAGATTGTGTGCACCATCCAGCCGCAGAGGCAATGCTTGTGTAAACCTGGCCAGAATGTAGCTAAGGGTTTTGTTAGATCAGTTCTTTTTAAGTAGCTAGACAATTCACATAAATCTCTGATGTATAAGTAGGAATAAATCTTTCTATTCTTACGTACTATGGCCTTTTACGGCGTGGTGCGACCTCTGACGGAGGTCATCCGCACCTTGGGAGCGGACTGAGCGGATTACTTGTTGCAGTTCCGCACCTCAGTCCGCTCTGGAGCAACCCGAAGTGGTCGCGCAGCATGCTTTTTAAAAACCTGTTTTTACAGGTTTTTCAAAAGCACAGAGCGTGCCACTCCATGCCACTCCGTTCCTGTGCTCTGGTGCAGATTTGCAGGCGCGCACCAGTGTGTGCCTGCAGATCTGCCAGGGGTGGGCTTCCGGCTGGTGAGCTTCTCCAGTTGGTGGAGAGCCTCCACCAGCCGGAAGCTGCCATTTTGGACGCCGGAGGACTACAAAACAGCAAGCTCGCGCTGTTCCGCATGGGGACGGACTTACCCGGCTGCCGGTAAGCTCCGTTTCAGCGCGTTTCCTCCCGTTTCCCCCTCCATGTGCAGAAAGGGCCTATGAGACCTGGGGTAGAGACAGACCTTACAAAATATACTTTTTGGATTACTACTCCAGAATCCTGCACCCATGCTGGGGATTATAGCTGAGAAAGTTAGTTTTCCAAGCTCTGGGTTAGAGGCCACACTTTGGCTCTAGAGTGTTCAGGAAAAAAAATTTATATGTAGTTGTGTCCTTTATACCACGAGCTATGAAGACTACGTCAAAGAAGCCCTAAGCAACCACAGTAATCCATCCATCCCCAAGGTGCAAGTGTTTGAGCCTCTTACCCCAGATTATATGAAATGGTTAAAATGCTGTGCTGTTATGTTATTATCACTAATGTATGAGGGGGGGGGGAATAACACATACTTAGAAAATTCCATTATCAGTAAAAGCCAGGAGTGTGAGGCCTATACCTACTTAGCTTGTAGTTTCCTAGTTGTACTCTGGCACTGCAGTGTATGATAAATTACCAACCCACAAATACTTTCTCAAAATGACAGGATAATGTTCATATGCTACTTGAAGCTTTTTTCTTTCTTTCTCCAAATGCTAAAACTTTTTGCGTCAACACCATTATCGAAACAGTACAGTAATTTGTTACCTACATATATACCTATTAACTTTATAAATAAAAAGCATAAATTGCAGAAGCAAAAGACAGAAAATGTAGATAAAGTAGGAAAAGTCAGAAAAATAGGTGAGAAGGTATTGAACTATGTCATGTAGGTTATAAAGTGAATTGTCTGTGCAGTAAATAAAGAGAATGCATTTTGCTATTTAAATTCAGATTTCTATACAAGATATCTAGCAAAAAAATAAAGTAACATCCAGCTACAAAGGCCATGGGAAAAGGAAAGTCAACATGCAAGTAAATCCAGTTAATTCAATGGCTCTGCTCCATCTGGTTGGAGCTACCAAGAGCATTCATGTCTCTTAGCCTAATATACATCAGTGCTTTCTTAAAATGTAATATTGTCCCTGGCAAATGGGTGGAATAGAAACTCAGAGGCTGAAGCCCTTGTTTGTTGCAGCTAAAGTAAACCCACTGAATCTGCAAAACTGACATAAAATGTTGATTTCCAGAGTTCCTGTTGATTCAAAAAGGCTGCTCTGGTTGGGACTAACAATTGCATTTAGGCCATGGTGCTTGATCCAAGGGTACACATATGCAAACAGGACTGATGGAAGAGGTAATCACATCCCTCCCTTCCTGCTCCACTAGCCTTTTCATGTATGTGTAACCCAATGATTGATTCAGCCATGATTCGGATTCAGGCCATTTCTGCACTGGAGTGTTATAGTGCTGTTATTGCACTTGAACCTCCTATGGCAGTGGTTCTCAACCTGTGGGTCCCCAGATGTTCATGGACTTCAGCTCCCAGAAGCCCCAGCCACTATGGTCAATGCTCAGGGCTTCTGGGAGCTGAAGTCCATGAACATCTGGGGACCCACAGGTTGAGAACCACTGTCCTATGGAATCCTGGGGTTTGTAGTTTTGGGAGGGGCCAGCAGCCCCTGCCTAAACTGCAAACTCCAGGGTTCCATAGGAGGTTGCAAGTGGAATAATAGCACTATAACAGTCCAATGCAGAAATGGCCTCACATTCAGTTAGGTGGCAGTTTTCCCAGCCTCTGCTGTTTTGTCAGTGTCATTAAGAACACCCAGGATTATGCAACACCATTACAGAACTTGGGTGAACACTAATTTTCAAGCACTTTAATTACCATAGCCTCCAACTGTCCCAGTTTGGCAGAGAAAGTCCTAACAAATACTCTTAACATCTCACTTTTTGAGCTGCCCCAGTTTCTCTCTTCTCCTCTTCCCACTTTCCCTTGTCCTCAGGAGGGCAATGGACAGAATCTTGGTCTTCCCAGTAGACTCAGATGTCTTCTCGTCTTTCTTTTTCAGTAGCAATTTTTGCTATCTTGGCCACACTATGATGTTACTTGGCCGTATGTGTTCCTGTAAACGTTGGAGGATTTGAAATAAGTGAGTTAATTTTTTTAAATCTACAATCCCACCATAAACGATAAGGGTCCTAGACAGCCTCTGTTTAAGGTATTATATTTTACTGCAAATAGTCATCCATCCATTCATTCAAAGTTGTTGTTTATTGTTGTTGACCACACAAGGATTCCTAATGCAATGCAAATGATACAGACTATATAAAAACAGATTAAAAACACACATTTGACCACATTTAAAACCACATGAACTGACTTTAATCTATCACTTAAGTCCAATTTTAATCGTGTGTAGAGCAAACATAATGTAATTCAGTGGTACTTATATAAGTGTTGATTAACAAGTACCACTCATTTCAGTGAATCCACTTGTTGTTGTTGTTGTTTGCCTTAAATACATTTCCAACTTATGGTGACCCTAAGGCACATAGGGTTTTCTGGAGCTGTGAGGGTATGCTGTAGTTCAGGCTAAAATTGAGTTTAGCCCTGACATGGGATTTGGGGTTAAATGAAATATAGAGATTATTCGCTGTAGAGATTTGAGTAGACATTATCTCAATGTATTGTTTGGGGGGGGGAACTATCGATATGTCATAATGGATCTCTACATGTAAGGCATTCTAGTAGGTGGCAGAACATGAAAGTGAGAAATAAGTACAGGCACTCCTCAGTAACCCCTCTGACAAAGAAGTTTTTTTTTACTAAGTCTCTTTATACCCGCCCAGTCCCCCTTTTCTTCCTTTTCCTCTGGTTAGCTAGAATTTGTTTGTTTTTTAGCAGCATCAGCATTGGGAATATAGTGAAGGAAGACTGGAAAAACAGACTTTCAGTGCTGGGTTACAGCAGCATGATTGTAGGAAGCAATACAATAAGACCAATTCCACACTAGACTGTTATAGTGCTTTTATTCCACTTTGAACATCTGATGGAATCCTGGAGTTTGCAGTTTAGGGAGGGACATCTTTGGCTTCAGAAAATACAAACCCCAGAACTGCACAGGATATTGAAAGTGAAATAATAGCACTATAATGATGTATTGTGGAAATGGCCATAGACACAAAGCTTAAGAACTTTTACTGATACTATCTGCTGTTAAAACCAAGTTGAATACTCTGTTAATCTGGGTTTCCTAACCATCTTCAGAAACAGATACTAAAACATGAAGTTTGCACACTGGCCTTAAATAATGTTGACAGTTTTATGCTTCCTCCCCTTCACTGCAGTGTAAAATTAAGGATACCAGGTTGGCTATTAGGCACAGGAGTTATTATAGGTTTTTTTGGCTTCTTCTTTAGCATCAAATTGTTCTAACTACTGTATCCAGCAAAGCTCAAGGGATCTGAAAAACTGATATAGAGAAGCTTTTGCATGTGCAAATTCTAGGTATTCATCTAATGTTGTAGAAGGGAGCAAAATATTGTAAAACACATTCAATGTGGAAGGTACCATATGGTAATCCTTTCTGAAACAGTGGGTGTAATCTTGCCAAATGTTAAGTACTGCGATAGTCCATGGGCTTCTGTGGGAAAGCACTGAGCATGTGCAACTGAAATTAACAGAGATATTACATCTATAATTTTAGACCAGGTTTTCATTGTTTCCTTCTGCCTCAGTTCACACAACATGTATCATCTATTTTGGGAGAAAGCAATCATCTTTTTTTTTCCTCCTCAAGAGCAAACACTGCCCTTTTTCACATTTGGAAGTCTTCCATAAGAATTATTTTTTTAAAAAATCCACAAATACAGACAAAGTATTTATTTAAAAATTTAACTATATATAATATTTATTATCAATCCACAGGATAGTTTGATTGCTACATAAAATTCAGTAAAAGCTATTTCACCTTTACAAATTGTAAAAAAAAGAGAGAGAAAGAGAGAGAGAGAGCAAAGAAAGAAAATGTGCCACAAGATGTAATAATTGCTGACAACCAAGATACTGAATTGTAAAATTATAAATTTGCTGTAGAAAAGATAAAAAACCTGAAACAATTATATTCACTTTAGATTTTTTTTTTTACTTTGAATAAAATATTCCACTGTATAAAAAAATAAAAAAGCTTACTCTGGTTAGAATTAGAGTAAATTTTTTTCCTTTAAAACCTGGGAATTTGCATAATATATCTGTAATAGATTCTTCTATGTACCACACAGCTTTCAAGCATAGCAGATTAGACACGTATAAGACAAGCACTCTTAAAAACAATCTCTGAAATGTACATGGGAAGATTCTCACCTTCCTATTTAATTCGTTTTTCTATAGTCCATGGCCACATTAGCCAGAAGAGCCTTAGAACAGAACAAAGTTAGGAGCAGGAAGAAGATCTTTTTAAGTGTGCCATTATTTCAAGCAAGATAATGAAAGGCCTTTTTTGCAAGTGCTTTTTATTTTAATAAGGTGCCAAAGCAG